>VYZQ01060507.1:22096-41589 GCA_013400655.1 Mystacornis crossleyi
TCCACACCTGCTTTTCCCTTAATTAGTTGACTATCCAAAGGCTGCAGACTGGCTGCTGCCAGTTTCCTGTGCTAATAGGAAGATCATTTAGGGCTGATGTAAAAACACTAAATAAATAAATAAATATATCTCATGCAGAAACACTAACAAGGGAAATATTAACACAAGAGGGAAAAAAAATAACAAAAAGTGAAAGGGACATGTATTGCTGGGGAGGGTTGGTTGCTTGGGTTTGCTGGCTTTTCTAAAGCCAAATCTGAGAGACATTTAACCCTGTGAAAGGTCTGTAGGGTGATAAATAAGCAGCGCAGGGCCCAGGTTCAGTACTCTTGCACTACTTCCAAGGAGTTTCGGATCACCACAGAGGAGATGAAATCTTTAGCCTCCTCCTGCTACACATTTTATAAAGAGAGCTATTGTGGTAGTAGGAGTCAAACTATTATTAGATTAGCTATTACTCAGAGGGAGGAAAATGCTTGAGAGAGATTTACTTTTCATTGTGCTATCAGCTGAGATGTTAGAATAGTAGGCGTTTGAAGACTAAAATGACAGGAACATTGTAAGCACCTAAGCGGGCAGAGATTTTGGGGGTTTTTTTTAAGAAAACACTTGAGTTCTATTTTTCCAGGCTAGTAACACAGAGGCATCATTTACTACATTTAGCCAGTGAACATCCTTGCAAAGAAGTTACAGTCTCTCATCCCCAGATAGGGACAGCGTTCAAGCAACATCCTGTTTGAACTCACACCTAACCCATTTCAAAGGACAGAATTAAATCTGGACAAGGGCTGCAAGTTGCACGGAATATAGTGGTTTTCTTGAGAGCTCTACTACTTTTAAGTTCCTGCCTTAACACAAAAGGTACAGCACCCAGCACAAGGACGCCCTCATCCATCTTATACCCTCCAGACAGAGCCATAATTACAAAATCTGGTCCTACCACTGCTCAGATTGTTCGAAGTTTTATTTTTAGGAGAGCAGCTCCAATAAAGCACTCAAGTCATACTGTTTCCAAGGCTCAAAGAAAAAAAATTGCCTGGTGGTGCATGTTAGGACAGGAGAAAAGGAAAACTGTGTAATTAAATACCTAAGGATGAAATAGAACAAGTACGATAGTAAGAAATAATTACTCATCCGAAGGTTTGCTTTGACCCGCTATTCTGCAGTCACACCTATTTTACTACTGTGTTACAATAACCCATTTTGTTCTGCTNTCCATCCACACCTGCTTTTCCCTTAATTAGTTGACTATCCAAAGGCTGCAGACTGGCTGCTGCCAGTTTCCTGTGCTAATAGGAAGATCATTTAGGGCTGATGTAAAAACACTAAATAAATAAATAAATATATCTCATGCAGAAACACTAACAAGGGAAATATTAACACAAGAGGGAAAAAAAATAACAAAAAGTGAAAGGGACATGTATTGCTGGGGAGGGTTGGTTGCTTGGGTTTGCTGGCTTTTCTAAAGCCAAATCTGAGAGACATTTAACCCTGTGAAAGGTCTGTAGGGTGATAAATAAGCAGCGCAGGGCCCAGGTTCAGTACTCTTGCACTACTTCCAAGGAGTTTCGGATCACCACAGAGGAGATGAAATCTTTAGCCTCCTCCTGCTACACATTTTATAAAGAGAGCTATTGTGGTAGTAGGAGTCAAACTATTATTAGATTAGCTATTACTCAGAGGGAGGAAAATGCTTGAGAGAGATTTACTTTTCATTGTGCTATCAGCTGAGATGTTAGAATAGTAGGCGTTTGAAGACTAAAATGACAGGAACATTGTAAGCACCTAAGCGGGCAGAGATTTTGGGGGTTTTTTTTAAGAAAACACTTGAGTTCTATTTTTCCAGGCTAGTAACACAGAGGCATCATTTACTACATTTAGCCAGTGAACATCCTTGCAAAGAAGTTAAAGTCTCTCATCCCCAGATAGGGACAGCGTTCAAGCAACATCCTGTTTGAACTCACACCTAACCCATTTCAAAGGACAGAATTAAATCTGGACAAGGGCTGCAAGTTGCACGGAATATAGTGGTTTTCTTGAGAGCTCTACTACTTTTAAGTTCCTGCCTTAACACAAAAGGTACAGCACCCAGCACAAGGACGCCCTCATCCATCTTATACCCTCCAGACAGAGCCATAATTACAAAATCTGGTCCTACCACTGCTCAGATTGTTCGAAGTTTTATTTTTAGGAGAGCAGCTCCAATAAAGCACTCAAGTCATACTGTTTCCAAGGCTCAAAGAAAAAAAATTGCCTGGTGGTGCATGTTAGGACAGGAGAAAAGGAAAACTGTGTAATTAAATACCTAAGGATGAAATAGAACAAGTACGATAGTAAGAAATAATTACTCATCCGAAGGTTTGCTTTGACCCGCTATTCTGCAGTCACACCTATTTTACTACTGTGTTACAATAACCCATTTTGTTCTGCTTCTAGGCTCAGACCTATGATATTACATTAGATGAATTTCCCATGTTGTCCTTTTCTGTTTCGAAAGTGGTACAATTATAGCGACTGATTTGGGAGAGCAACAGTTTGAAAATGTTGCCTGAGGCATACCAAAGTCCCATGTCTTGTTAATAAATCCCTTCTCTCTCCAGGGCTTTTTTTAGCTCCTTCTTGAAATAATGTTAGCACTTCACTGCAACGTTTTCTTCGTATTGCAGGTTTGCCAAAAAGCAGGGGTAAGAGAAGAGGTTTAGGTGCACCTGACATATCAGAGGGCCAGCTTGGCTCACATGCAGGCCAGGAAACCTGTCCTGTTAAAAGGCTGAGTCTTCAAAGAGGTCTGAAATCTCTGCCGACTCGAACTACACCTTGCCTGAAACGTAGGCAGGCAGGATGGAGATCTATCAGCCTGCAGTTGCAGCCCCCACAGGAGATAATACTGAAGACTTGGAGAGACAGACCACAATTTTGAATTCCTTTCCTCTTCTGCTAGCCCACAGACATTTAAAAACGGTACTATAATTTCAATTACCCAGTAACAGAATTGATTTTGTTACATGTAACCTCGTAATCATAAGACACTCTATTTCCTTTTTAGTGATATATATATATATTGAGCAAAAACCTATATGTTAACTTCTACTGCTTAAGTCACCACTATTTTCAACAATAAAAAAAAATGAGATTAAAAAAACCCCATTTCTATTACTATTGAATAAACCTAGGAAATTCACTGACAAATATCTTTGCTATCAGAAAGTCTGGGCTGCCCAGAAATACGTATCAGTCTGGATAAGCAATCCTTTGAAAATACGAAAATTCAGCTGCACAACTGTTCCTTGACCTCGGTTCCCCGACAACACATCTTGTAGATGCAGGGAAAGGAGGATGACCACTGATAGCCATAGTGAGGCAGCATCCAACACCTTCCTTGTGCCAGTGCTAACTGCACTGCAGGTGTGCTGTGCCACAGGGAAGCTACGCCCATCTAACCCACACTCAGTTACATAGCCTACAGCAGCACCTCACTCCAGCACTAAACCTGTAAGTCAGTATTATCCTATGTCTTTTGCCACTGCATCTCCATTTCTAGACAGGTCTCCTTACTGCGTCTCATTGCTGGAGTGAAATTCTGAAGTTCCCCCACTTCCATACACACACAGAGTTATGTGCATTCAGCTTCTCTTCTCACACACCCTGAAATTTTTTCCTTTTATCCTCCAAGCTCTGCCAAACTCCAGCTAATCCTCCCACTGTTCAATACAGCTCCAGCTAATACAGTGACTGCAGCTGGGGTGGTTGCAGATAATTCCCAGTGAGCACTACCAGCTCCAGAGGGCCAGAGTTAACGTTTTATTGGTATGTACGTTGATTCTCTACTTCCTGGATTCAAATTTTCCATTTGGAAAGGTCTCTGCTACAACTGGGTCATCTTAACTCTGCATTAATAGGGATTTGTTTGGGTTTTTTCCTTATAACCCTTAGAGCGTCTTTGTAGTAAGGTAGCTGTAATTATCTTCAAAGACTTTCTTTCAGAGTTTTTAGCATCTCACGCTGCATATCACCTCTAGAATCAAACTGAGATTTGTAAAGCAAATTACATCCCAAATACTGAATGCAGAAAGCTGTAAATGTAATTTGACCAATGAAGACATCTACTTACAAAAAGAGCTCATCTCTGCAGCACTACAGAGTGAGAAATCCCACTGCTAGGTATGGGGGGAGAGGCTCTGCATGTGCTGGGACACCAGGATGGAGCCAGAAGCTCACTGTAGCTTTCAGGCAAACATTCAATTCCTAGGAGGCATACTCCAATCACTTAAGCAAGGATGATGACTCTGCAGCAGGTTGAAAAGCCATGGTGGGCTTTCAACCATGATGACTCCTAGGGATGTGGGGTAAGTATCACCTTCCTTTTCTGTCTTTGTTGAACAGCCCCTCTGAGGCAGCCCAGTGGGAGAAATTGGTGGTTTCCCCACCCTACCACCATCAGCTAAGCAGCTCCTTTCCCCAGGGCCTCTGGACCAGGTAAGCATCTCCAGTGTCATGCTCCTTCCGGGGTCCTAACAAGTGACGAGCCAGCAGGAGCTGCCACAAAGGAAGTCAAATGAGCCCACCAGGAGCAGCTCAGCACTGTACAGGCCTTACCAGGACAGCAGTACTGGCATCTCACCATCTCAATCTAGAGACAAGCCAGGCAGGGGCATGTCGCCATCTAGAATAAACATCTACAAGGTCTGGTTGACCACCCTCTTCAATCCTACTTCCTACTTCCACACAGTGTGCCCTAGGGAAGTCTTCTTCAACACTATGCCAAGCTGTAGCATTATGACTTTATTCTGGTGGTTTGGCAGAGTTTCAAGAATCTCCAAGCCTTGTATAAATGTAAACTTCCTGCTGAGGCTGAGAAGAGGGTGAACGAAGTTCTGCAACTTCTCCTTTTCATCACTGCTCAGCTGCAAACCATTGTAGAGCAGACAAAGAAGAGAGCACACAGCCCCATGGTGGCCACAGAGATGAGTGGGCAGTGCTAGACCCTCCAGATGACCCTGTAGGAGGTACCTGCCCTCATAAAGGGAAGGACCCTCTTAACCCCAGGCTTGCAGCATGCCATTGGCACCACTATGTTCCAGCAAGGCAGAAGGTGGCAACACCCCTCCTCCTCCTACTGCAGCCTCCATGGCCACACTTTTCCTAACCTTTCTCCAAAATGACCACGTCTCCAGCCACAAAGCAAAGGTTTCCTCTCACATACGCTGTGAGTGTGTCCTTCCACCCAATGCTTAGAAAAAAGCCAGCAACTTGAACCAGCTCAAAGCATTTCATCTCAACACGTGACAGGGTCACCACTGCTACTACACATGAAGCGCACTCACCCACACATGAACAGTCACTTACAGGTGATGCCTCTGGAATGGCTTAAAAGCAATCCTAGGTTCAAGCCAGCTATATTATGTATTAAAGCCTCAAGCTGGAGTTTTCCTTTATCGTCACTTGAGAATGTGACAGCCCTCACTAGACCAGGCTAAATGATGTGGACAGAGTAATTTATACTGACCTTGATCAGAGGTTGCTCATTCAGCAGTATAGGAGATGTCAAAATTTGGCCAAGCAGCCATTTCTCCAGAATGACCCAGTTGTTTCAACACTGACAACCACTGGGTAGTACGCTGCTTTTTCCTCTTCTCCCTGCCCCCCTGGCTGCAATGTCACTGGGAAAAAAATTTCCCTTATCTAGTAAATAAAACAACCTTTAGTTTTTACTCACTCTTATGAATAAACAGGATTGAGCAAAGCTTATTTCTTGAGAAAATTCTTCCATGTCCTCTATGTCCTACCCTATCCTGCTACAACACAACTTGGATTTTAATTCCTCAACTAAAGTGTTTGGCTTCTGCATTCCATGCAGGAGTTTTTAAGTAGAGACCGCTTTTTATCTATTCCTACAGCTGTTTTCTTACAATTACATTAGCTATCTATTTATTTTCCTGCTTGGAAAAAAAAATTGTCAAACCAAACAACTCACCATTATGTCTCTTAAAGTATATATGCACTTTTCTATAAAGCTCTGGAAATTCTACAGCGCTTCATCCCCTTCTTCTCCTAATAAGACTCATTTTAAAGGGCACCAGTATTCCCAAAGAAATGGTGCACCCTTCTCTTACTGCACCAGAAAGCACATTTCAAACATAAACAAGCTAGCAGCAACCATATCTTTGTTTGGCAAACGGAGTAGTCTCATCACTTAGTCCTGTTCATAGCAACACACAAAGGAGTACTCTGTAGCCAGGGGTAATAGCTGATCCCATAATCTGGCAGTAACACTTAGAAAGATTAATTACCCTATTAAGATCTTAGACACTACTAAGAAAATCTTTGTATAAACCTTTTAACTCACAACAAATGCAGCATATTTGGTGCCATCAGTTTGTTGCACAATAAAGGTTCTCACCCTCCCACACTTGCTCAGTTTAGTCTCTGTCTCCCGTACTATATAAACACACACACACGTGCTCACACACACAGCACTTCTTTCCTTTTTTTTTTTTCTTCTTTTTTTTTTTTCCTGTTTTTCCAATACAAAGGAATAAAGTACAAGTGTGTTTGGAGCAGATAAAGTAAAAACTCCTTCTGTCCCCAAATTGGCTGCCTCAGAGATTAAGCAGCAAGAGCAGACACTCGCTGATTCAAAGGCTGCTGCTGTGTCAGAAACCAGAGGCACCTAAGCAGATTCAGGTTGTAAACCCTACACAAATTATATATCCAAAAATATGAGGAGGGTTAAATTATAAAAGCACGTTATCAAAAGACACCTTCTAAAGTACATGCTTCCTGATTAGCACCATCAGATGCCAATGCAAAATAGCTCGTCACCTTGGCACGGCCTCCCACTTCCACACTATCTCACTCTCTCACTCTGTCCTTCTCCGCCACATCGTCACCAGCAAGAAAAGCTGCAACAGTGTGAACAGACTTAGATAAAGCGAATGTGAGGCATCCAGCAATGTTTAAGATCACCATTACTGCCCTGGCCATCCATAAGGCGATTGCATGTGATTAAAGTCTGGCGCAAGAGAAAAATGTGTGCTTCGGGCACAGCCTGTGGGGAAGTAGGCAGGGGCTCTCCCCTGCTGGGAAGCAAGTGGGAGGATGCAGGGAATAACACTCTACCTGCACCCCGCTCCCCTTATTTCCATCTAGGGAATAAGCACCAGATTTTCCACTCAGGAAACACTTGGCCTGAAAGTCAAAGATGCAGTTTAACATTTCACAGTCCTTTTCTGAGGGAGCACTTCCAAAAAGAGCATTGTAAAATTTTTGATGCTTCTGTCCCATAAATGAAGTGGTGGGAGCAACACCTACCCTAGATCCTAAATGCAACAGGCATGAGAAGTAACTTCCAATTGTTAGCACACTGCCCATACTACAAAAATCACATCTACTTTGATGCATTCCCCCGAATGCTTGTTGTGTGAGCTTACTATTTTGATTTCAAAATATATCTGAAGCTGACCTTGGAAACATACCAGGAAACAAAAAATAATAACATTCACATCCTAAAGCATAGTTTTCTTATTGCTCATCACTGCTTTTTTTGAAAATTGCCAGGCCCAAGTTTTGTCAAGGATGATTTCATCTGTCAGCGGATGGTGCGGGTGGGTGAGGGCCCGCGTTCCTGGTACACAGGGAACATCCCACATGGCTGCAGTCCTTCACCAGGAGTTGTCTGAGCATCTTTTGTTATTCCCATGATACACAAGTAGCTGCTGCTTTGCAAATCAGACCCCAGTGCCCAAGCAAACTCATTGCATTTCCAAAGCTTTCCCCATGAATACTCTGTTAGGTATAACCCAGCCTCACTGTGCAATCACACTGTTGATATATAAGTAGTCAATGACATTATTTGCAAAAGCCTATGCTGAGGGTGACCCATTTCTTCCTCCCTGACAGCTGGTAGGTTTTGCGCAACTCAGTGGCCAGGACAGAGAGCAGTGACTCTAATATAATCTTCTTCTGCCACATCCAGGTCCCTTTCAGTGCCTTATGGCCCGCGCTGCTCCTGCCGCAGCGATTATGGAGACAGCAGTTGTGCTGTAATTAGGATCCTCCTGGGCAAGCCAATCTGAGTTAGCAGCAGAGGCCAGCTGCTCCAATGCCAGCCACATCTTTTTGGCACACCCTCCTCTCGGGCACTCATCCCCTCCTGGAACCCATCCTCTCTTCCCGAGCACCGGCAATGCTCGGACAGGCTTTGGATGATGAAATTTGCCTCCTTTCCACCACTGCCAGCCCCATCCAACACCAAAGCCAGATGAGGCTTTTCCTGAGGAAGGCTGAGCCTGGAGCACAACCCAATACCCTCCTGTCCTATCCTACAGGGACCTGCCGCTGTTTCAGCCCTTTCATGCTGTTTTCCCTGCCAGGAGCCACATTTTACACATTTCTTTTTGCATCAAAAGATAAAGGAGGGAGGAAGGAGAGGTGCATGTTCTGTACAGTCCTACCCTGACCTTTTTCCCTCCTTTTAATGATCCAGAGAGTTACAAGTGTGACCACCTCTGAGTCACACATTAAGAATCTCACTATATTTTCGTCTTTTCATTCTCTCCAGAATTAGAGTCCTGCACCATTCCTGTTTCCTTTCATTATGAAATTTTAAAAGTGTTGACTTTTTTGTTTGATTTCTAGTGCTACCAACAACATATAGTAGCTTGTACTTAAAAATATAAATAATTTTTAAAAAAGAAAAAAGAACAAAACCCCACACATGTGCCTTTTCTCTTGACTTGTTAGTGTCTCTGTTTTTTCTTGTTCAGGCTTGAGCAACAGACAGGCTATGGTCACATTCATTCTTGGTCAGTTTTGCTTCCTATTTTTATTATTATTTTACTTACTATTTTTATTACTATTATTTCCATGCTGCAATGAACTGTCTTACCTTTTTTCTTTCATTTTAAACATTATTTAAAAAAAAGAATGTCTACTGTCATCCCTCAAGAACACTCTGTCAAAAGCATATCTTCCAAGAGATGGCAACACCTTTGCCTGCAGCATTATACAGCACGGTGCTATGACCATGGCCATCAAAAAAAAGTCTAGAGCAGAGATACACCCTGAGTTTTCTTCTTACAGACCCAGTGGATCATTCTGACATATCTATTTTAACCCATCCACATCTTTTAGGGAAAAAGAATGGTCCCCTTAATCGCAGATGAAGGCAAAAACAGCATAGCTACTCAATGCAGTCCTGGTGACAAAGCTGACCTTAGCTAATTTTCACAATCACAAGTCCAGGGCAGATTGGTAAAGAGCTACCGGGTTTCATGAAATAGGTTCTGAAAGCAAAGGGAATTTGTTCTCTAATACTTCCCATGGGATAAGGTTGTCTTTACAACCATGTTCCCATTCCTAGGTTGAAACTGTCATCATCTTTCTCTTAAATTAATTTCAATTTGCTATGCTTTCAAATAAAAAAGAAGAGGTGTCTGTGGTTCACTGCTTCAGGAATACAAAAAAAGTTGCTATCTGCTTTTGTTAAAGATTTGGTTTGGTTTTTTCCATTAAATTCTGTCGAGGGAAAACAGGCCACCTACTACAATTCTACCTGTTCCGCACCTATTAGGTCCTAAGATCATCTGCTCTCCTGCCTGGAGTGGATGGACAGAGCAGAAACCAGAGAGGGTGAAAATTCCGTGTAGTTTTTCTCCCTCTAGCGATGGAAACCGAGATTGCGAGTCACTCCTGCGCCGAAAGAGGACAAGCAACTGTAAGGAAATCCCTCCCCCTCCCCCTCCCCCTCTCAAAAATTTCAGCACCTCCCAGTACACTGGAGGAGCCTGCTGACCCTTCAGACCAGCTCCCAGACCCCAGCATACGAGTTCTGTGCCAGGAGACAACCACGTGCCAGCCCAGGGGCTCAGGAGCCCAGCTGTCCAATCTCCACTTGCAAATAAACCCTCTCTGCGAAGAATTAGGGACAGAAT
Organism: Mystacornis crossleyi; assembly: GCA_013400655.1. NCBI lineage: Eukaryota > Metazoa > Chordata > Aves > Passeriformes > Timaliidae > Mystacornis > Mystacornis crossleyi. The sequence continues at coordinate 32,029 of VYZQ01060507.1, forward strand.
TTTCAGCCTTGACCCAAGAGGCATCCAAGTGTATTTCCTTACACAGACAATAGCCAAATGGGGTGATCAGCGTGAACTGCTCTGGCTCTTCCGTTGCATTTTGCCTGGGTTTAATGATTGCGGGGCTCATAAAAGAGCATGTGTCTTCACAGGGCTTCTCAAATATTTACAGAATGTATTTGGTATCCCCTGCTAATAATAGCCCAGTAGGTCCCCAGACAGAGTGCGAGAGACTGAGGCACTCTTGTTCTGGTTGCTATTTCACAGCCTGGCTTCACAATGCTGAAAGACTCCTCAGTTCTTGTAAAAGGGTAAGAGACAGGGAAACAGATTGCAGAGTTTCCCGAAGCTGTTATTTTAGGAAACACTGCTTCATGGGTGGAATTGCATGCTTTCTCCAACCAGAGTTGTGTGAGGTCCATACTTAACTTTTCTTCAACTTACTTGTTGAAACTAAGAATAAAACCCCACAGAAGTGGACAAGTTTGCTAGACAGCTTTCTTGAGCTTACTCCTCTGAAGAGAAAATTACTTGTTTTGACCACAATACATTTCTGATACCAGATGCCAAAACCAAAAAACACCATTTCAAAGCTCCCTGTCCTTGGCCATGAGCCACCCCAACTGAAGCCCACCTACCCAGTGGGCAAAGCCAGTGTCTCCCTTTGCCCATACGGTCAATCTTAAACTACCTGGAGCTACTCAGATTGGAGGAAAGCAGTTTACGTCTCGTGGTCTGGGATGATAAGAGCAAAACAGGCCTTGTGGGAGTGGTTCCCAGGCAGGGACATACAGGAGAAACCATGTTTCCCACACCCTTCCTTTGATCTCTGACACATACACACAGAGTCCCCAGGGGCCTGAAGTTCCTGCTGCAGTAGGAAGAGGAAGTCAACAGCATAAACCCTCTATGAAATCTCTGTGGGAACAAGGACAAGGAAGAGGGGTTATTTTGTATTGCCCATTCCCGCAACGACCACAACACAGTTCCTGTTCAGGGCTCCCATCCCATTCTACATCCTCCCCCCTCAAAAGCCACAGCTATGATCTCTCTCTGGAGACCATCCAGCATCACCTCTGGGGATCCAGAGACAGCACCTCAGATAAGATGGGGTCCAGGGACAGACCTGTGCAGCTGGATGGAGATAATCACTCCTGCCTGCACATCTCTGATGCACTCAGGGTGCAGGATCAACAAAATCCAAGCTCCTGCCCTAACAGTGGTAGTCAGCCCCACTGTCACTCCTTATATCCTATATAGCTGCTAACACTAGAGAGTCTTCAAGCCTGCCTCAGCTGCAGGTCTTGCTTGGTGCAACAGGGCAGCTACAGCCTGCAACTGAGATCCAGGTCTCGACTGTATATTCCCTCTCTTTAAGCTTCACTCAAGTCCCCCTCAATCTCAGTTTTACTCCAGTGTGCATTTAAATTCTGTCCTAAATGAGAACACTCCTGTGAACTGGGCTCAGAAATGCAGTTTGCCCGAAGTGTGTTTTAGGAGCAGCAAACTGAAGAGAATGGCAGCTATCATGCATGGTGCCAAAGGCATCACCCCTGAAAACAGTCCCCCAAGCAGCAGGGTGGAAAGCAGGTTGGTCCCAAACTGAGCTGGGAAATTTTCTCCTTCAGCACATGTCCTTTTTGGGTTTTTACCATCTTTTTTTTTTTAACTCCCCCCTTTATTTCCCCCTTCATGATCGAGGGGGAAAGAAGAAGCAGAAGTCACCAACTGTATTTTGGTGCCAGGAGCATTAACATCAGTGCTCAGTGGTGGCAAGGGTGCCCTGTGGGGCACATCTGGGGCTCCAGGAAGTCTGGAGCATGGCCAGCCCTAAAGGAAGCACATCACTCTCCTGTTTTCAAGAGCACTAAGGCAGGCGCACCAAGGACACAAACATATTTTGTATGAAAGTCTTGCATAGGATGGCAAGGCAGCCCAAGCAAGGAGATTTGATGCATAGGAACACACATACATGCCCTTCTCTTGTGGCTTTATGCACAGTCTTCATACCAGACTGTAAACAGGTACCCTAAACCCAAAATGATGCTTCATTACTTAGAGAGCCCCATACAGCACAGGCACTGCACAGAAACCACTTGTAACACATTTGTTGTTCCCTGCACCATAGTGCTGCTCTGGGCTGAGCCCAGGTTCTTCCTGGGACAGAAATGTGTTGACTGAAAAGCCTATAAAGTGAAATATTCAACAGCTGTGGGCCTGCACCCTTCCCCACAGCATAGCAAGTGGCACGCAGGGAAAAGGGAGGAGATTCTTCTAAACAAGTCTAAAAACTACCCTCAACAGCCAAAAGACGTGTTAACATTGGCACCAAAAAGAAGCAAGGACGAGTCCGCCAGTTAAGGAAAAAAGACATGTAACTGCAGTGGAATTTCTAGGAATAGCTTCATTTCTCGTCTCCCTCAAGAATTCATGTGAAGAGCTGGAAATACAGAGGATGAAGCTAGGCACCCACAGATGTCCCAAGGATGTACTGAGGGATGTGCCAGGGCAATTTCTCCAGGCACAGTTCCCTGCAGATGGTTGTTGAGTACATCCATATTAGTCCAAGGGCGTCTCTGCGCACCATCTGAAGTCAAGGAGATGGAGCTGAATTGCACAAGCAGAGGCTGTACAAAGAGCCCCCAAGGCTTCCCACTTCCCCATCACATCCCTTCTTCCCACCTTGCCCAGCACTGGCAGTCCCACACATAACACATAGGGTCAGTTTTGACCATCAGCACTGTAGAGTTCGCATTGACTGGGCTTTGCTGCATTTGGTTCACAAGCAATTATCTGCCTTAAGCACTCTTCCACCGCATCCTACAGTGAGAACTACTTATTTCAGGCTGCTGCTGGCTCATCCTCTTGGGCAGGTCCCTTTGCTTAACCTTTTGCACCCTGTTGGTCACTGTTAAGTTCCTCCTAAATCCCAAAAGCTCCTACTATCTGGGAGCACTCATCTACTGTCCCATAGGACACCCCAAGACTTAGAATATTAGGAAGAACAGATCCAAAAACCTGTGCAAAAGGTACACATCTGAATCCAAATTGCACCTGCTTCTAAACTAGCCAAGCTGAGTCTCCAAGGACATCACCACGAAGCACCCTGTGTCATTACAGACCAGAAAACTTCCCGACTGTGGCTATTTAGATACTGGACCCACTACGCTTTGGTCCCCCATCCAAGCCAGCACAGCTCGTAGCAGCATGGGGATACATGCTTTTGGGTGACTCAGCCTTCTCTATTCCCAAATCCAAAAGGAAACCTTGGAACAGCCCAATGCTCCATTTCAGCTCAGTTCTACTGGAGGCAACAAGCATATGCACGAGTGTGAAAGTGAATGCATGAGGAAGATGGGAATTTCAAGACATACACGAATGCACTTGTGGTTTCTGTGCATTTGATTCACAATGGTTAAAGCATCTCCAAACACATCCAAGCATCATTTAGCAAACCAAAAGCCACTCCTGGTTACTAGATACAGTAATTTTCTACACAGAGACTGCGATTTGTCCTTCAGAAAACTTCACGGCCTTGTCATGAATCTCTATGATTTACAGTACCTGCTGCTAGCCGGAGCTCACAGATGGAGCGCCAGTACTCCAGACTGACAATACGCAGCCAGTAACGCTGAGCAGGGATGTGTCACCTCTATAAAGGTTGAAAATAGGACAAAAATATCAGAGAACAGAATAAACTTCTGGTAGAGGCTATTTAAGTCATCTAATCTGAATATTCAGGCTTAATTTGGTATTTTACATGGGGCCAATTAGACACCCACAAAATGACACGAGACTGGTTTGCCACTGATGAGTTTTCTGAGTTTGTATTTTTTCTATCAGCACAATTAGTCACTTGTTATTTCATGGTCAGCTTATGGATATCTTTCCAGGGAGGTAGCAAGGAACAGAACATATTATCTTAAAAATATATTAATATAAATGCCATCAAGAGACCATTCTTCCCCACTTACGTATGCAAGTTTGCTTAACTAGGTTGCCTGCCATTTTCAAACACCAGAATTTCAAGTTATCTACCAAATTAAACAGTTACCTTTGTACACCAGGGGAAAGCTGCACTGAGGGAGGAAAAGGGGGAAAACACTTACATATGCGCACACATGCACACTTTTCTGGCTTTCAGAAATAGGGAATAACTTTTTTGGTTATATCAGCATCAGATCATCTAGAATTCAAAAAATTAATAAGACAACTGTGGGATTAACCAGCTAGATTTAGCTGTTCCAGCAAGGGCATAGGGTGCTCAGACGGAAACATGCAACTGGCTATCAGTGGAAGTCTCTGCCACATCAGTACTGTGAGACAGCGCTTCTCCGTTTGTGGCACAGCCTGAAAGGGACTGCATGCCTGTCTGTCATGATCAGATCACTTAAGAAGCGATGAGAAACATTTCTAAAGGAATGATGAGAAGTGTCAAAACATTTTAAGTGTTAAAAGCAACAAAAGATTTGATTTAGAATTATTTTCCTCTATCCAGCCAGAACTATTGTCATCAAGGATGCCTGAATCTTCTCAAAAATTTTTTGTCTTTTTTTCTTTTTCTTCTTTCTCCCTCTCCTAAATTTAAAAAATATTCCCATTATTTCCAAACCAATTACAGGAAAGTGAGGACCAAGGAATCAAGGAAACTGAACCCTCCTAGCGGCCAATACAACTTCTAGCAGACACATTAGAAAACAGAGAAACTAGTGACATTAAGAAGTGATAGAAAGTTTTCAGCAACCTCTCACAGGTGCCATAGACTCAAGCAGAAGGACACAGAAGATGATCCATGCATGTCATGTATATGCTCACTTTACACACTGAAAAATCACAGAAGAGGCTAGAACAACTTCCAGTCCCATCTCATCAGCATGACCCCAGCAACAGCTTAGTTTTAGAGTTAATAACCAGAACTCTGCAGGGTGGCATCCTCACCTAAGGTGGTTTAGGCCATGCAGGGGACATCACGCCTGTTCAGCACAACTCTGTGCCTGAAGGGCCATGCTCTGTGGAAGGAGAACTGCAGGGCTTGGTCTCCATCACTGCATGCCTGAGTGAGAGTGCACTGGCACAGCCATGGCAACCACCCAGCAATTCGACGTTAAGAGAGAGAATTGAAAAGCATAGCAAATAGTGGGGATAAACGGACCTTTATTTTATCTTTATCAGAGCATACCTAATAAGCAAAACTACAATAACTACACCAATACCAGCCTTCACAGCAGTTGGCCTCCAGCTTTTTTTCAAATGCTACCTTCACAAAAGTCAGAACTTTTCCCAGTGGAGAAAGTAAACAAGCTGAGTTTGCCCTATGACAAACCTGGTGCTGACTTGGGAGCACATTGATAACTTCTCACCGAGGGAGAAAGTAGTGCTTGTGCCAGATTTGGCTCCTGGGGCACTCGGGTCTCACAGGAGTTTGGAAAGGCAGCAAACATCAGTCACAATCTTATGGGTTGAGGAGAAGATTCGGATCATGAAAGGGGTCTCAGCTGGAGAGAGGTCTTAGAAGAGCTCTGTATCCTCCAAAAAACTTAAAGGAACTGTTTTTTCCCAGGAAGAAGGCGAAGTTTTAGTGACCTATTTCCAAAAAAATAAGAACAAAAAGGAAGTTATATTACAGTTTTCTGTTCTCCTTACATATTTTACTTCTCATTTCCTCTCACACACTGGGAACTCCCTTCTAATTAACTTAAAAAAAAAAAAACCACAGAAATAAAGAAAAGGGCAGCCTTGGAGCTAGTATCACATGCTTGTGAGACAGGCAGAAGCTTTTTTCAGGAGACTAACAGATCAGTCAAACACGGGACTACTCATTTTTGTAACTCCCATCAGGAGCCTTCTTGCCCTGACAAGCCTTCATTGTGCTCTCTGCGGGCAGCAGCCAGTGCAGACCTCCAGCATCTGATGAACCCAAAAGGATCGGTGGCTGGAGGGGAAAGGGGACAAGAAGGGTGACCCTCCTAAATAACTTTTGCAAAGTGACTCATCCTTTCACTGACAGCATTAACATCTCTGCTCCTGCCAGCTGGGCAGCTGCTCCAACCCTCAGAACAGTGAGGGAATGTTTTGTTCCAGAGATGGGAAAAGGGGGGCACAGGGGGAACAACCCTTCTGTGTGCATGTGAGCGTGCATGTGTAATTGCCGTATGATTTCAGCTATTTTGACCTAATAAGAGTTATTGCATTAGTCACCAGCCCTGGTACAAACAGATGGGTTTGCAAGAATTTAAAAGAGAAGGGGAAGGAAAGAAAAGGGATGAGAGATGCCACAGTCTCCAGGGCAAAAGGGCATCCTGGCCATGGGAGTTGGGGAGGTCCCACACAGTACAGCCCCACCGAGAGCAGCTGGCCCACAGCACCTGGTGGCTTCCCACCTCTCTGCAATAAAGTGCCAGGAGACCCCATCTTTCATCCAAACAACTGGACTCAATGCTCCACTTGTGCTGAAAAAGTTTCTCATGAACAAGAAAAAGCACAGCTGATGTTGCACAATGGCTTCTTTAAAACCCTCCATATTTTTGTCACATTGTAGGATCAGCTTTCAGGTCTTCATCATAAAGTTGAGTATAAGTCAGTAAGGCTTGCTTGGGACACAGATTGCCTGGTTTTGCTTGGGGAGTAAAGTTGGTGCCTGGCTAAAGAAAAAGGCATGGCAAGGCAAAAATCAGCCTTCCTAACCGCTGAAGCATCTAGATTAACCAAACATAAGCCTCAGGTCCCCCGGGTTGAGCCCACCAACATTAGGAAAGCAGATTCAGTGTATCTGGAGCACTGTTCCCACAGCCAATATTTACTTTTCCAAACTAGAGCAGGAAGGCTCAGCCATCATTCATGGAAACATGGGCAGTTCTCTACTAAAAATACTTTCTAGCCTTCCCCCTTTCCTCCTCCCTACAGCATTTCCTATCTTCCTTCCAAAAGCTTTGCATAGGCCTCTGCTGTCTCTACTGCCAAGAGGCACTGGACACACATCTTTCCTGCCTGGCTCCAGCAACATTCCCCCCATCCATGCAAAAATTCTTCTTCACCCAAGAGCTCCGTTCAAGTCCACAGGAAACTCCCATTGGCTTCTGCCTTGGAGTATCAATTTTAAAAACTCTCCTCTGAAGCCTCTAACTTCCCCACCCTATCCCTCTATATTCAGTCTTTGCCTGAGCACCTTTCATTAAACTGGCGCAATCAATGCAACATTCCAGGTGCCTGCACCACAGCATTCACCAAAACACAGGTACAGCCATTCCTGCACAGGGCCGAAGGTGGGACGTGACAGCATGAAAGGGGGCTCAGTTCTAAACACAAGAAGCTCATGGACCAGAACATCTACTCTTTGTGGGACACCTCCTCCCAAAAAGATGGGAGCTGGAAACACTCACACCAGGCCTGAATGTTGACCCTGAGCCACAGTCTACAGGGAATGGGAGGGGGAAGCTTCTTGCCCTAAATTACAGGTCTGAACATCAGTGATAGTTACCCCAGTTGATGAAAACTTGTAAGAACCTGCCCAAGCACATACATTTTCATTTTGAAATAAAGAGAACAAATTTGGGAGCATAAAGGTTTTAAATTGTTGATTGGAAGATTTGCATGTAGACAGAATATTGTTTTCTTCTCCTGGCTCGCTGGGTAGCAAAACAGAAAAATTATGTGTAATTAAATGGAAACAGTATCAATTAGCTGTGATTCTCCAAGCTGTGGAACAAGTAAACCAATGAGAAAAGACGGTTCTTGTCCTCTGGCAGCCTCTCCATGTCAAGATTATTCTGAAGATATCTTAAATCCACTTAAGCATGAACTATGCAAACAAATTTTAAAAGAAATCAGTGCAGGTGGAGGGTTATTTACTAGCCAGCATAATACTCAATCAAACATATCCTCAGGAATTATCTTGATTGCCAGTACTTGAGCTCATTTCATTAACATTACATCTTTGTCCTCCTTGAGTTATGCCCCTGAAGTTTAAAGACTAATCTAGATAGGGACAGGCTTATCTTTTACCACTATAGAAAGTGGCCTTTGGGTCAACACTTTTAGATACTCCTAGAAAAAGGACAAACACAAGGACAGCAAAAGTCAACAAGTTACTGCATCCAGTCACACACAAAATTGTGAGTTTTAAAACAGTCAGGCAGACTCCACAAAGATGTTACCCATAAGTCCCATTGCACAATAACAAATTCTGAATGAAGTAGTGTTTTACTATAGACTTATTTTCCCCTCTGAGTTACTGTTAAGTCAGCAATTGCATCACTTAAATCTATTAAGTAACTATAAGAACAGCTTGCTTGTCATAATTTAAAAGTAGTATACTGAGTGCACAGATCAGCAACAATTAATATTCCTGGTTTATATTAGTGTTTCATACAAGAACAGAGTTGGACCTGAATTTCATGCAGACAGATTCTTCCAATAGTTTTCACTCATGAGAATAATTGCCGACACATGAAGGAGATAATTTAACACTTTGTTGTGCAAATCCTACATCTTGACTCAGACTTCTACAAGACACCATTCACCAAAGCACCATCAGCACATTGTTCTTCCACCTTTTTTCATGCATTTTTTTAGGCTCAGCACCAAAGCGCAGATGTACATACAGAACACATTTGCCAAAAAATAACGAGAAAAGAAATCACAACTTGACTGAGTCACCATTTGAAGCCATTTCACAGTACCATGACCTCTCTGAAGTAACACTAGCTTCTTCCAGTCACAGGGAGGATTTCTTTGGTTTGCTGGTCTTGAGAGACTGAGTCCACACACAATTTTATTGTAAAAACTAAAGTTTGTTCTTCTGAGCAAACAAATGGCAACTTGCATACTCTAAAACCTCAAGACTAGTCTGCTGCTGCCTACTGGGGTTTTTTGGGGGGATATCAGGAGTGCATCTTGGGGCTGAAAGGAACAGAAACTGTGCATGGCCAAGAGGAACCTCTTCTCCACACCAAGGTTAGCCCAATAGCATGTGTCCTGCCCATTCTCCACCACAGTGTGACCCTGTTGGCCTTCCTCCAGGCAGGGAACATGCCACCTCCACAGCACCTGCCAGCACCCTTTCAAACTATTTGTCAAGTAGTTATTAGTGAATAACTCTTTTAGTGCTGACACATTTTATAAGTTGGCTGAAGATAATTAACAAATAGGGGGAAAAATACAATTGTGTAGTAGAATAATTTATTGCTAATTATTCTCTCAGGTCTAAGAGAGCTGCTGGCCTTCTCAAGACATTTCTTTTAGTTAAATGAGTACAGATGCTGACCTTCATCAAAACAGCACTGACAGATTTCCTGAGGAAACACAAATGAGAGTGTAAAGACATGACCAAACATATCCCAGACAGTCGCACATTAGTCATGAAGAGCATTTTCCAAAGTGCTTACTTAGTTCTAATGCTTTGTGTTTTGAAGGGGGGTAAAGGGCACGTCACACCTCTGACAACTCAAGTACCATGGTCTGGGAGTTGAGCAATTGAAAACCCAAGGACATAGAACAAGTGGATATTTCAGATCATTTCAGACATTGTTTTGTACTTTTTTTTTTTTTTTTTTCTTTTTTTCT
>VYZQ01060507.1:41608-93416 GCA_013400655.1 Mystacornis crossleyi
TTTTTTTGCCAAGACAGCTTCTGGACCATTGTTACTCATCATTTGCATCAAGTTTTAAGCTAGGGACAGCAAGAACTGTGAGTTTGAAATGTGACACCACACATCACAATTTAATGAGGCCTCTAGGGCTATGTGCAACACAGCCTCATTCCCCCTGCACGTACAAACACACTCAGATGGTGAATCAGAACCGAAAGCATCTTGCAAAGCACCCCAGGGCTTTATTTAAAGGAAAAAAATCCTGCGATTTGTCAAAGACACTACAGCTCCCTGGAAAGAATGAGATAGTCTTTCTGAGTATTTGTGCTCATGGAGACTTAGAGATCCTTGTCAGGAGCGGAAAATGGAATCGTTCTGGTTTTTAATCCTGAGCAGCAAGTCATTTTAACAGCAAGGTTTCCACCACAAAATCATCTTTCTTGACCTGAAAGGGTACATACATACAGCCTCCAACAGATGTGAAAAGCAGTTAAATCAGTATAGATGCTCCATTCAAGGCCCTCCTGAACAGAGATGCCAGTGCTACATAAAGACAAGTATTCATAGCATCCTCTTAGAGCAATTCCAGCCATCCAGCTAGGACATTATTCACAGCAGCTAAACTCAGAAACACAGTTTCTTCTGCAGTCCCTGGAGCAAGGAGACTGACCAAGCACAGCTGTGACTACCCCTACTAGACTAGAGTGGGATGGACTGGGTGAGGGCTACTGCTCCCTGTCAAGAACTTTTTGAGACACAAGTTAGTGCCCTGTTTGCAACTGACCTCACACAAGAAAACCAGTTTAAACCAGCTAACAGGCTACAATCAGGCGCTTTAGGCAGCTTTGAGATAAAGTGATCAAAACATCGTATATCCTTTTCCGTGGCTGCTGGGGTAAAGAAAGAGTCAAAATTACTATAACAAACTTTTGCTTTTAATCTTTAAGGTTGAACTGACAAAAACTGCCCAGTACAAATCCAGATTCCAGTTTCCTTCTAGGGTTCCTCAAACATGTGTTTCACCTACTTACTTGTGCACACTCACACTTAAAAAGTTGAAAACACTAACTTTGATCTAGCAGAGAAGTCATGGAGACTAAGCTTCATCTTTCAGTTTTCACAACCCTTTCTCTCTGTAGGGTCTGANCTGTAGGGTCTGAAGCTATGATACATACATAACCGACAGGAGATCCCTGTTTTTCCAAGTACAAGCAAACTACCAGCAGTACTTGCTGCTCCTCATTCTGAAAGTTAGTACCAAACGCTACATCTTACACATGGAATCATAGAGGGTTGGAATGGGACCTTAAGAATCATCTAGTCCCAACCCTCCTGCCATGGACAGGGACACCTCCCACTAGGCCAGATTGTGCAAGGCCTTATCCAACCTGGTCCTGGACATTTCCAGGGATGGGGCATTAGTAACCTTTCTAGGCAACCTGTTCCAGTAACTCATCACCCTCACAGTAAAGAATTTCTTCCTAATATCTATCCTTAATTTCCCCTCTTTGTGTTTGTGAATAATCTGGCACTTGGAAATTAAGGCCTTTCACATTGGATTTGTATTTCCCATGTGACACTGTCTTAAGTGTCAACAGTGGTCTGATAGACCACTTTTTCCTACCCATCCCAGGGTATTGCACATTGCCCACAAAGCCCAGGTTTTAANCAAAATTACTATAACAAACTTTTGCTTTTAATCTTTAAGGTTGAACTGACAAAAACTGCCCAGTACAAATCCAGATTCCAGTTTCCTTCTAGGGTTCCTCAAACATGTGTTTCACCTACTTACTTGTGCACACTCAAACTTAAAAAGTTGAAAACACTAACTTTGATCTAGCAGAGAAGTCATGGAGACTAAGCTTCATCTTTCAGTTTTCACAACCCTTTCTCTCTGTAGGGTCTGAAGCTATGATACATACATAACCGACAGGAGATCCCTGTTTTTCCAAGCACAAGCAAACTANAGATCCCTGTTTTTCCAAGTACAAGCAAACTACCAGCAGTACTTGCTGCTCCTCATTCTGAAAGTTAGTACCAAACGCTACATCTTACACATGGAATCATAGAGGGTTGGAATGGGACCTTAAGAATCATCTAGTCACAACCCTCCTGCCATGGACAGGGACACCTCCCACTAGGCCAGATTGTGCAAGGCCTTATCCAACCTGGTCCTGGACATTTCCAGGGATGGGGCATTAGTAACCTTTCTAGGCAACCTGTTCCAGTAACTCATCACCCTCACAGTAAAGAATTTCTTCCTAATATCTATCCTTAATTTCCCCTCTTTGTGTTTGTGAATAATCTGGCACTTGGAAATTAAGGCCTTTCACATTGGATTTGTATTTCCCATGTGACACTGTCTTAAGTGTCAACAGTGGTCTGATAGACCACTTTTTCCTACCCATCCCAGGGTATTGCACATTGCCCACAAAGCCCAGGTTTTAAACTTTCAAAAGGTTGATTCAAGAGCCTAAACCACTGCCTGTGTATCAGAAAGACTTGGAAGGGCTGGTGACACTATCAGACCCCACAGCTCTGTGATGGGTGGAAATTCAGTTGTTGAGACACATCTGGAAAAGGCAGTTCAACATTTTGATGTCTAGAAAAGGCAATTTGTGTCCTATTTTGCAAAGGAAAGCCTTATGGTCTTCATCATTTGACCCCACACATCATTCTGACTTTGGGCATTATGTAACCAGCCCCATCCATGGGGGTTTAGATCCCCCATCCAGAGCTCTGCTAACCATGATATGTCACAGAAAAATAAGAGCTAAACAAACAGGAGAACAAGTCCCCCAAGCAGGGAAAAACCCTTACTAGCAACCAAAAATGAAGCTTGGCATCCATTCTGCAGGCTGTGGCCCAACAGGAATCCCAGCACTCTACCCCATGAAAAGAAACCCTTCTTTCCTGAATATCCACAAAGACAGTGATGAATGAAGGGATCCTTGTACCAAGAAGTGGTTGCTGAGTCGACACACAATCTTATTGTTAAAAAAAAAACACCAAACCAAAAAAAATGTTTTCATCTTTTTTTTTTCTCCTTTTAAAGCTGCAAGTGAAGCTCTCCTCTGCTGATCTGCTCCTCTATTTGCACTACTCAAATACCTGCAACACCATCTCTCTTACCAAGATTAAACTCAGGGAACTGGCAGGGACTAGGCAGCAGCTCTTTCACAGAAAAAATGTTCTGGAAAAGGTGTCTATGTCTTCCAAATATAGGTACTTATACGGAATGATCAAGTTATCCCTCAGTCTGTTTCTGATTCACTGAAATGCATGAACCTCTTTAGATTCACTTCATAAACAGATTTTCTAACACCCTCACCATTTTTCTGACCTTCCCTCAGATTTTCTTTGCACCTCAGCACTGATTCTACTAAGAGTTCAGAGATGGACTACGGTCCTTTCAACATGAACTTGATAGTTATAGGTAGAAAAAGAAAAAAAAAGGAATATCAGGAAGATAGGAAGTTAATTTCTCTGAAGGCATAGCATTTATATGACTATTTGCCAGTTTTGACAAAGAAGTCCCTTTCACAGTGTAGGTACAAGTTACCATCCACCGTTCTCAAAACATTAGCCAGGAAACGTCTGCATGAGCACAGCTAGCTGGAACAGAAGGAACTGCAGAATGAATTACAAAGAGCCCGGAACACCTGAGCATCAAAAGTGAGCACAGCACACTGTACTTTGAACACCAGTCAGTGAGACTACATTGAGCTGAAGCACAGGAGGATCCACAGTCTTACTTGAAAGTACCAAAATAAAAACCAGTGTGATTTGTAACTCAGCAAGTAAAACACTAACTCCTGAGTTGAAGATAGGACAGAAAAACATGCAGAAAACAGTGCCTCCTACTGAGATAAAGAAATAGAAATAGTTCTTCAGAAACTTGCATCTTCCTTTACTCATCACTTTTAGAAAAAGTATGGATGAGAAAGGCATGCTTTCACCATTTCACAAACTAAAGGGAAAAAAAAAAAAACAGTAAATCCTCTAAAAACAAGCACTTACCTAGGACCCAAAGCTGGTCTACTTCCCTCAGGCACCACACAGAAAGCCACCCTACTTTCTGCAGGTAGTAGCAATGAAGCTCCTTTACAAATACCTGTCTCGCTCTCTGTAGACTTTTGTGATCCTAAAATAGTTTTCAAATGGAAACAGCTGCAGGACTGAGGGAGTGTCAGAACTAACATTCCTTCACCCTCTTTTCTCCTTGCTTTCATCTTTGCACTAGGAGATGTGCATACTTGCAATGCTTTGTCTTTTGAGACTCTTCACTTTTATTTTAAAAGTATATTTCCCTTTGTTACCTTTAATGTTCTGTTTGCGTGTTCCTTACTGTTTGCAGAGCCAGCTTAAGAGGCCTTGGAAGACAAGGCTAAATCCCATTTTTGCTTCCACATAAATGCTGTTGTCCCTGGGGAACCTAAATTCAACTTTTGCAGTAGCAGCAGAGAGAACATAGGAGGAAGGGATTTGGAGGAAGCTGGGTCTGACCAAACCTTGGTAATTAGCGAAGCTTGGGACTGAAGATAAGAAATAAGGTCTCTAGTGGGAGATGCAGGCGGGGAGCTGAGAGTAACTGAAGGTTTTGGGACTGGAAAGAAACCCACAGGCTCCAAGGGTCAGGCTGACCTTTCCAGAAAGGTCATTTTCTGTCCCCCCCAGCTTTCCATTGCTCTAGTCTCTGTGACTACTTTCCTTGCTTTCATTCCTTTTCCTCCTATTCCCCTCCTTGAGAAAAAGCAGAAGCTCAAGGGTTATTTTGAAGTACTGGATATCAGCATTTGTACTTCTTGCTGTCAACTTCACGTGCTCCCACCTCCTCATGGCAGTGGTCAAGCGCAAGGCAGGGATGGGGTTCCCATCTGACAGGGCAAGGCAGGCAGGCACTTCTCGTGGACCACAAACACCACACACATAGTTTGGGTACTGCACCTGTGATAGTGAAAGCCGTGCTGAGCAGAGAGAAGGGAGGGCAGATACAGCCAGATGTGTCAGGACTGCTGGGGAATCAGCCACGCCTCAGTGATGCTGGATTCTGCTCTCTATTAATAGGGCACCAGCTTCCTGCTCCTCCAAGAGTCAGAGATGCTTTGAAGTAAAATCAGCTTTTCCGGGGACTGATCAAAATAGAAATCCAAGCTGCCTAAATCTGCAATGGAAATTTCAATCAACACTAAGTTTTTAAATAAAATTTGGACTCTATTCTGGTTCAAAATGAATTGAATAAAGAAATCAGATACACAAATAAGGCTTTTGGTCAGCTTTTGCTTTGCTTTCACACTAATAAAACTTCCTGTAAAATAAGCATTAATTCTAGGACATCCCAAGTCCTCACTTGTTTTGAGACACTGCCAAAGATGCCAGCAGTCAGCCCAAATAAAATAAAGAATTACTAGAAATTTTGTACAGGTGGAGACCCCATCCTCCAGCTCTGACAACTCCCAGTCAGCAAAAAGCCTCCCAAAGAGTTAATGATCAGTGGGCCAATAAAGCATGATTGATTCATCGATAACACACTACTGCCTTGAGGAGAGGGAAGAAGCCATCTCCAGAGACAAGCGAGGCAATTGTTTGCTGTCCGTGATGCCCGCAGAGCGCCCCGCGGTAACCCCTGTGCTCTGGAATACTCACGTTGGTTATTTCGAAGCGGGGTGCAGAGCTGTGCTTTCCCATGGCTGCCACTAATGACTCGCAGCTGTTGCTAATCCGTGCCTCTGATTTCCTTTGATTGCTGTGTGTATGGATGCCTGTGGTAAACAGGCATCTGCCAGGTGCCAGCACAATCGGGGGGGAAAATATAAAAAGTTCCCTGTTTCAAATTCAATGTGACATTGTGCTTGTCGAGAGGCAGCCGTTTAACTATTTAAGGGGAACCATTTTCTGGGCTTTTCACTGGCCTCCTGGCTATGTAGGAGATTCTCATGTATTTTGGTGACAGCAATCACCCAGCCCCAGCTGTAGGAAATAGCCATGGGGAGAAGCTGGTGTCTACAGGAACTGCCCCAGCCATATAGCACAGCCCATCACATGTGAGTTTGGCTCTGCTATCCCAGAAAGCAGGGGCTCTCTGGCTCCACTCATTCCTCCATCCTCCGGCACAGCATCCCAGAGCTTTAGAAGGACCTTTGCTCCCATGTGAACACTCAGGCTGGTCTCAGCCTTCTGCCCCATTCTCCACGACATTCCCTGCTCCTGCTTCATATTATGTGGAAAGGCAGTGAAGCACCTTAGCTCACGGTTCCAGGCTAAAAAGAGTGGAGAGGAGGCTTCCCACAGTCCATTAGGGAAATACACGTCTTGCTGGAAGCCAAGGCTAATATTAAATTTTCCAGAAGGAAGCTCAAGGGTCTCATAATAAGAAATGTCCCAGAAAGTGTTTCCCCAGCAGGGTGCTGTAGCCTGTTTCTAGCACTAATGTTTTGCCTCAGCCCCACAGCCCCTCCAAGCAACTTCTTTGGGCATTTCTGATCCTCTCCTGTCACAGCAGCCAGCAGATGATGCCACACAGCTGCTCCTCGCCTCCATCCATCATCCTTCCTCCTGGTAGCAGGTGATTATTCCCAGCTGTTCATTACCCAAGACCATCACACCTGACCCATATTGTTTGCCTTTCATTTGCTCCTCAGGTACGGAAAAGAAATACATAAAGGAAAGTTTCAGAGAGGAACTGGTTATATGCCAGTGCTAGAGAAAGGGGCATCCTGCCCTCTCAAAAGCTGCTTGTGTGGTTCATTTCCTTGGGTTGCTCGTCACTTGTGCACAAGGTCGCATTTAAGGGGCAGCAGTCAGTCAAAGGCACAAGTCTCCTTGAGTATTCATAGGTGTCCTCAGCACTGGCTCATTTTGGTTTCCCTGCCTGTTCATCCTGCTTCCCTGCATGCTGTGAGCAGTCCTCAGGCTCGGGAGGGTGGGATACCTATGGAGAACAGCAAAGGATGCAATCCCCTTCCTCACAACAGTGCTGGAGAAAAGCCACAGATATTGAAATTTTTTGCAGTTTCTTTAAGGCTTGTTCTACTCCGTGTTAGAAAGAATGGAGAGCTTGGCTTAGGAGAGGCCAGTGATGTTACACCTGAAAAGCCAGAGGGTACATGACTGCAAGAGTTATATTCTCTGAAGGAGAGTCATAACTATGTGCTGACATTTCAGACCTCCTTCCCACTAGGAAAAAGAAGGCTGAAAAATGAACCATGTATCCAAATGTGCACACACAATTTCTGCAGCCAGAGCTGTTCACCTTAGCTACCTAACAACTAAGAGTTATTTGACACATATCACTGTCATAGCTGATACTATCAGTTCAGTTTTGTTTAACGTGCTACTTCTAGCTCCCTACAGATGACTGAAATGGAGAGCTGAGCATCCTACCCCCCTAAAACAAGGCAAATAAGGTGCCTTAGAAATCAAAGGTCTCTCAGTAAAAAAAATGATAGGGCTGAGCTTGGTTTCAGAGAGCCAGGATGACAGGCGGAGTTGGAGAAAAGCTGATTCAGGTGGAGAAGGAGAAAGGCCCTTCATCGGTGTGCCACAGTGCACAGCCCATGGGAGATACAGAGAATGGGGATTTTGAGCTAGGGAGAAAGTGACAGGAAATGGGGATTCTGGGTAAAGAGGCAGCCTTCTAGTGTTTGATTGCTAATGAGTTCAGGGTAACACAACCTTGCACATGGGAGGTCCCATCTGACTTCAGAGACAACTGAGTTATCAATTAGCCTTTTCTCCTCCATGGAATAACTTTAACTTTTGGCTTTGGTCATTATGTCGTATTTAACTGATGTAGAAAAAGCAGACCAATTTTGGACACTGAACAAGAGAAAGCAAAAAAGCCCGCTAGTAAACATAATGCACATCCAGAAAGTTTTCCTTAGCTTAAAGAGCGGGTGATTTTGGGCTTGGGGCTACACTGACCCTCAAGATTTCTGCCAAGGAAGACTTCATGCTCTGCCCCTTTTAATCAACACTGACACTCCAGACTTCCTCTGTGCTGTAAAGAAAAGCTCTCCACACTCCCAGCCTGGGGAGGAAAAAGATGGACATTGGCAAAGAGCAGAAGAGTGAAGGTCCCGGCACCTC
Organism: Mystacornis crossleyi; assembly: GCA_013400655.1. Taxonomy (NCBI): domain Eukaryota; kingdom Metazoa; phylum Chordata; class Aves; order Passeriformes; family Timaliidae; genus Mystacornis; species Mystacornis crossleyi. The sequence continues at coordinate 49,676 of VYZQ01060507.1, forward strand.
CCAATTAGCATGTCAGCTCCCTTCAGAAAGTCACATATCCTTGTTCAGATGTGGCTGGGGACTCAAGGGAACAGGAAAGTTTTACATTTCACCACTGAGACTCCCAGAGGTTTTGCCAAGTCCTTATCAAGTTATTTAGAAAGAAAGCAAGAACTCATCTGGGCTTCTCCTTTGTTTCAGTCCTGCTCTGGGTTCAGGCACCTGAGCTGGCAGCTGCATCTCTTTCTAATGACACGAGAGAGAAGGAACATTCATGCTGTCATCCCTGCTGGCATATCCTGTTTCTGTAAGTTCACATCTTGTAACTAGCCTAAACTAGTCAGCGCTGTGTTTTTCAAGGAAAAGAAAAACATCTGAACTTTGGCATCAAAACCACTCTGGAAACTGGCCATTGCCTAGGACGTAACCAAGCCCTTCAGCTCAGCTTTCATTACAGCAAGATTTCCCAGGAGAAAGTGCCCAGAGGTCTGACAGCAAGGAGTTTTCTTAGGATTTACAGTGTCACAGACCTGGTTTCTGCAGCACTGACACACACGGACACACCGCCAATCCCAGTCAAAAGCCATTCACAGACCCACATGACCTCTGCTGGAAGCACACATCTGTTATCAGCCTTCCCACACGCAAGGAAGGAGGGTGGCTGGGGACCGGCTGGGTGCCAGTGGCAGTGAGCAGGCTCTCCCAGGCATCCCTTTCAGTGTGGCAAAGAACGGAGGGGGGCCAGGGTCCAGGCCCAAGCATGGTGCCAGTGATGCCAAGGAGAGGTACCCTGCCCCAGGGAAGGCCTGTAGGGTCACTCCCCGTGAGGAAAAATTGAGGGTCAGACCAGATGCAGAGTCTGACCCTGCTTCCCTACCTGGATTTGCAAGGTTACACTCTGACCCCTGAGCATTATTTTATCTCCAAGGTACACTGGCCAGCACCAGGTCCCAGTGATGGCAATCGCCCCTATACAGCTCCAAGCTCCACAGAATAATAGAGTGGGGCAAGTGCCTCACAGTGGACAGATGCACTGCTCAGTTTGCCATTCTAATCTCTTCCCACCATACCTAGGAATGGTTATAAAGATAAAAGAGAGGCTGGAAACTGCTATTGTATCAAAGCAGATCTGCCATATCCAGATATTGTGCGGTTCTATCATATTCTCCTGTGCTGGCTCTATTTTTAAAATCTGAGGTACAAAAAATAAATTACTCTCGACCTGTGTGTGAAAAGAAGTTTTCTTTTATACTGGAACCTTAACTTTATCTGATAATGAGACACAAGTAATTTCCTTGAGTTTCAGCTGCAGCAAGTAGGGAAACAGTGAAATCTTTCTTCACTGATTAACAGTATTAGGCTTTCAGGGAGCTGAAGCAATTCTCCAGTCTCAGGGAACGTTAGAAATTTGCAGGTAATCGTAACCTCATCTGTGTCCCCTCTGACTCCCCAGTTTCTGTCTCACTCAATATGTTAGATTGGCAGCAATGCAGCCGAACATAACTTCCCAAATCATTAAACTGATTTAAACCTCTCGGGGAGAAAAAGTTTATGGGATTTGTGGTGTTGTTTTCCAGGGTTTCAAATCCTTAAGGGACACATTTCAAGATTTCTTCATAACTGGGACAGGAGGCCTGCTTACTCTCCCTTGGTATTTCTAGCTGTGTCATCTCAGCTAAAGTACATGGAAGGAGAGACGTTCTGTTAATTTCAGTGGGCTCTCAAGCAGTGGGCTTATGTCAGACACCAAACATTGTTTTCATCCAGAAAGAAGCATATCTGCCTACAAACCTATGTCTGCATTCAGGCTGTGCTGTGAACCCACATCTTAATCATATAAATTACAATTTGATTATTATATAAAGTATCCAGATTTTAATTATATAAATTCCACATCTTCTCTTACAGGTTTTCTGATATATCAGCACATACTCCAAGCCTCAGCACTCGTATTTCACAGTGATCATCAGCCAATCTCCAGTTTTCCTTTTGCACCCAGGAGACCATGGGCAGTCACAGGCAAAAGCAGTCACATTTTGAGAAGAAGTAAAAGTGTTGTAACTGAGACCAATTAAGACAATAACCCATAGCTGTGTTACAGAAAGAAAAATGTAGAGTCTTTTTAGAGAAGCTTTTTGGAAAATACCTAGCCATTTTGGTGCCAAATGGGATGTAAGCATCTGGTTTCCAAAGGACACCAAATAGCTGTTTTCACTGGCAATAAGACACCTCTGGAAGTTTCACAGGCTAGCCATCAAAAAAAAAAAAAAAAAAAAGGCCCGCCACAATTTATCAACCACTTGACTGCAGCTCGTGCTTTTTCAGAGTTGAGACAATTGTGTGAGATGATGAAGCTGCAGATAAAACTTCCAGAAGGTTTTTCTTTATTTCCACATGCTGTATCCTCCGTGCTGATGCTGACAGACCTGCTGCTCATGGTGCCTGCGCAGCGTATGGTAACTGAGCGTGACATTAATGCTCAAGTCTGTGGCAACCACATGCCTGCCTACAACTGAAGTCAGTTGCACACACTCATGTATAAGCCTACTATTTGGGTATTAATTGAATAAGCTTTCAGAAATAGTTTAAGCAAATTAGTTCCTGACACACTGCACATCTTGAGCTTTCCATTTGTGGCCTTTCATTCATAAGCGATCATCCACAGAGTGAAAAGAAGCACACTTCACTCTAATTAGGGAGGAGCTAATTATCCTCCATCAATTAGATCCTACAACACTTATCTGTAAACAGTTGCTGGAAAGGTACATAACAGATTAGTGACTGAAGACCTAATTAATAAGGAATAATGAGCTCCTTCCTGCAGGAGACAGAGGAAATGTGCTCTCAATCCTTGAAAATGCCTAGTGATAAGAGCCATAAAACAGACCATAAACATGGCAGGAGTCATTTTGTACATAAGAGTTTTCTAATTTTTACATCCGATGTGCAGCCTGTGCCTTCCTGACTTCGCCGTGCAGCCATGCCACACCACTCTGTCTGCTGCCAGCAGGGTTGTGCAAATAAAGTGAAGGAAATGTTAGATTTCCCAGCTCTTATGCCTCATCTGCTATTTGTACTTTTTTTCATTAAATCTTCTGCCTTTTTATAGTAAGGTGGAATTTTAGATTTTTTTTTTCCTAATTGGATTCACATGTGATATTTTCCAATTACACCCCAGCAGTTTTATGCTGCTCTGTTGCAGTCACTGTCAGTTATGAGTCCCCATTTCCACCTATCACATAAGTCCCTTTGATTTCTAGGTCTTGGCTCCTGGTGCGGTTGGATGCTGCTCTCCTGCTCAGTTTCCTCTTTCTTTCACATCAGGATAGCTTACCATTCTGCTTTTGTTAACAGCAGTTTCAGTAACTGACAGTTCATTTATCTCTAGGATTATCTTCCCAGAAGATACACATTTACCTGTTTCCCAGGCTTGTTGATGTCTGCTTTTTGAAGTTCATGACTCTTTTTCTGTTCCTTTCACTCCTTTCTTTCCCCAGAACAGTGATTCTGTTGTTTCATGGTTGCTTTCACTCAAATTTCTTTCTAATTCTGGTTTATATCCATCCATTCTTCTCTTGCAGAGTCAAATTTTAAAACAGACACTGCTCTGATATTTTGAATATTATTAAGTCTGAGCTTGGATTAACAGGGAACTTGAAAGTGATGCTCTAGTTTTTATGCACCAAGGTGTCTCACCAAGATGTTTCTCTTACACTGCATCCAGTGGAAGAAACTCATCAGGTTACAGTAAAACCAAACCCTGGATTCCTTTAAAAGTTCTTAACTCTACCAGTATTCCGTTTAAAAATATCAGGAAATACATATTCTGCAGATAAATAAATTGTATCAGGCAATGAAAAATTCTATGAGTGTCCTACGAAAATTGTTCTAACTCAAAACAAACAAAAGTCTAACTTTGAAGCCTTTGAAAAGGTAGGAAAATAAATTATTCCTGAAGAATTACTGAGTGATGTTACATTAAAATGAAGGTGAAAAAATTNAAAAGATCTCAAAAAACCCAGAAAAGGCCCTCTTAATAGCTACCCTCTCCTGTTAAAGAATCTCCACTAGTGATTATAACAGCACAGATGGACAAATATATCTAAGATGGACCTGGACCCAGGCTGCTCCAGAATTTAGACCAAGAAGATTTTGTAAGGGATGAGGTACCAGGAAGCCCGGGTATGATCTGGCTGGGAGGGAAGCAGCAGCAGCAGGACTGGGCTACTTTAGCCTGTTCCTCCAGCATATACAGGCATTACACACTCCAGCATTGTTCCTAGAGTGTGTGTTAGCCTGCACAGCCAGGAACAGGCAGAACAGAGCGATGGGCAGTGATTTACTGCACACGAAAGCCAGATATACTTAAGCTTCAGAGATTTGAGGAATGAACCTATGACAGAGCACTGATAGTATTCTGCAAAACAGAAACTGGTCTGAAAAGACCAATATTAGAAAGCTGCAGAGGAAATGGAAAGAAAACTTGCTGCTCCTATACATAGCAGTTTGTTCCTTCTGCTCAGGATGATGAGTAAGGCCTCAGCTGGAGTACGGTCTCCAGTTTTGGGCATCACACTGCAAGGAAGGTACGGACTAATAGTAAAATATTTAGAGAGCCACAGAAACAATCAGGTCTCAAAGGGATTACTTTATGCAAAAAATCAGTTTGAACAATGCCAATTTATTCACAGGGGAGGGAACTGAGAGAAGAAGGGGTAAAGAGTTTAAGAATTAAAAGGGTTTTATCCAAGGAAATCTGTTTCACATACTGAAGACAAGAAACAGATGTCCTGCAGTAACACATTAGTGAGGGGAAAAAATCAGGTAAAACAAGAGGAATGAGATTAGTCTAACTAAACACTGGTGTCTCTGCTGTAGGCATCTTGAGCTGAAGAAATCAACATCAGTGAAGGCTGGGATGAGACTCATTTTGTCCGATGACTGCAGTCAAATTCAGCTACGCTGAACAAAGAGAATAAATGTCCACTGAGCATCACGGCAGGCAAGACTGCTGGGTCAGAAGACAGAGAACAAGGGACATCTGGTTTCATGGAAGAGGTTTCATTCCAGCCAGAGACCAGAACTGTGACAATGTCCACTGCAACAGGTACAGAATAGCTGGAACTTCTCGGACTCTCATTCAACTGGGCATCAGTTAAAAGAAAAACTTATATTCAGAATACTTTTTGAAAACCAAAAAAGTGCCTATGTGTGAAGGCAGCATTTAACAAGCATCTTAGTAATAAATTAATATAAGTAAAGTTAATTCAAAGTGATATTTATATATTTAATAATAATACACAATATTTAGCTATAATATGGAAAAGTAAAATAAGATGTCAACTGGAATATGTTTTAGACTGCTGTTCCTAACTCAGCAAAACAGGGAGTCTTGGAATACAGACATTTTATCAACCAACTGCCTGCTTGGGAAGATCCTGCAGACATCAAATCAAACTCTAAGAAAGCCATTCTGAGTAGGGCACAGACAAACCTAAATAAACAAATACAACAAGCCTCTGGTGAATTTGAGCCAAGTCCCTGTTGCAGATCAAATCCACAACACTCAGGGATACCTCTGTGTTTTCCAGGTCCCACAAAGCACAGCTGAATGGCACCAAGGCTGAAAGAAGAATTTTCTCTCTGGACCCAGACGTGGCACTTCCACTCACCCAGGTGTTGTACCAAGCCACCACCGCAGAGCCCCTCAGAGCCCCTCTGCCACCACAGCTGCTGAAGAGCCAGAACTATGGACATTGGTACTCTGGCCACTTACAGCAGTGTCCCAGCTGCTTCTGCAAGCATACACGGCTTGAGGGAGATTCTAGAAATGCATGATCTCTGACTGTATGGGTTACCTAAGCAAATGCTAAATTCCAAAACATTTTTAATCCACCCATGGTTAAAATCTGGGCTTGTCAAAAAATTTCCTTGGGCAAGGCCAGCTCCCTTTTCAATTACCCAGCTCAGACATTGTCTGACAGAGCCCAGAAGTGCAGCTGACTTGGGAGAGAAAGCAGGGACTTGAGATAATGCTGATGAGAGGAGTAGGCCTGGTTAGGGTTACTGTGTCAGGAATTTGTCCCTCGTTACCTACCACAAGAACTACTGGACAAATCTGATGGCAAACCACTATTACCTTTCCACCTCAGAGGCATTGGAAGAAAAGGCCAAAATAATTCTCATTTGTATGAAAGCAAGCACGCCTTCAGATGCAGAAAACCTCAGTGAAGAGGCTTTCATTAAACGTTATTGTCCAAATAGAAGCACTGATTTTTTAAAACATCTGCAAGGCTTCATGACCCAGTGAAGAGATGAATGACAGTCTCTTGCCACCAAGTCAAACAGAAAAGGGAATCTGTGTGATGCAGTGTCCAATACTCCAGCTGCTCTTCTCACCCCAGGAATGCTCCAGCTGGGAATGAATAGATTGCAATGTTGAAAACCAAGGTGATCACGTCTGTTTTATTTCTACACGTATCTACCACTAGAGGCCATTGCGTATCTCCTCCTCTGGGGAAGGCTGCCCTCAGTTAAACCCCTGTGGCTGAACACAACAAAAAATTACATACTTTTAAATCAAATTCTCTGCTTGAGGAGTTCCAGCCCAAATGACTGATAAGAGATGACTGGCTGAAACTTTAGGCCTGTGATTTTTCCTGCCTTAGCATCCAACTCTCAGCCTGGGGGCTTTAGGTTTGATACATAAACTTCAGCAATCTCACTTAGGTTTCTTGTCCAACTTATATCTTCTGGCATCCTTTCAAGAGAAAGCCAGGCCAATTTTTTTTTTTAAATCCGTCTATTTAATTCAAACAATATCAGAGGATTATAGTTTACCCATGTGCTTACACGTGTTTATCCAAACTCCAAAAGACACATACAATTTTCTGCCTGCCTTGCAAGTAAAGCAAAGCACTTTCTCAGATGTTTTTCTTTATTTTACAAGGAGTTTTCAGGTCCCAACTTAAGTCCTCTGATGCAGCTGGCTGTGAAGTTGATCTGAATGCTTGCCATGTGCACGGTTCCTAGCATGAGGAAAGGCTGTGAATGGGACTTTGTACATAATATAATAATTCTCTTTTTCCTCTGCCTCGAATGTTACTTCACTGGAGTCAGCTTCTGATTAGGTTCATTGAAGCCAGCTGGTCATTTTCACATCCTCAGATATACTGGGGGAAAGAGAGGATAGAGGGCAAGAATTTGAGTGTGACCTCTGCTAGATTCTGCTCCCCTATCCTTACTCTAGCAAAAGGTAAAAAATAACATAGAACAGCTCTGGAAATGTAAGGCACCTGAATCCTTTGCAAGGAAGATACTGCAAACATTAGGATTTGGTAACACCAACATAAGAGTCTTATGAACGATCATCTAATAAGTTTGGAGTACAGGCTACTGCTCTTGGTGTGCCCTGAGCCCAATTACTTATGGCTTCGTTACACCATGACTTTGGGAAAGACATTGCATCTTGATTTGGCAACTTAAAATGATGGCTATTTCGCCATACGGCCCAGGAAAACTGTTCCAAGGGTAACACTCCTAGTTACAAATTGGGTCCGGTTTCTAGTCTGGACATGCAGCACGCGTGTTGGATAATGCTCTATGAGAGTCTTTTCCACTCACAGCTTGCCATTATTAAACCTGTTGGGTGCTACGTGCCCAGAGTTTGGTACCTGTGGGCTAAATTCCTCCAGATGGTCTCACTGGGACAAGACAAAGTGCAAAAAATCCTTCCTGAGTAGTGATTCTTGGTTGTCAAGTGTGACCAAAGACATCTCCACTGCTGCAGAGGACACATTTATCTTGTAGCACCCAAAGTTCTACTCTGCTCCAGAATTAAAGCCCAGATGGGATGTGGCCAGACATTTCACCAAGCTGCCCTCCTGATGGGAGCAGCAAAGGAGGGATGCAGTGGCCATCAGGAGCTGGCTGTGCCCAGCAGCAACTCTGCTGCCCCCACGCTGCAGCCTCCTCAGCCACAAGCCCAAAAGCTTACAGGTACATCTCTCACGCTTCTTAGTGGGGACAAACTGGGGCAGAACAGGAGCACAGCAAACCCGGATGGACCTTATTAGTTATGCTGTGCCATGGTACATGCCAGGGAAGGAGAAGTTCAGCCTGTCTGCATGTGTCAGGTGCAGAAATGGTATGTGTCTCACCTTGTGAAAGTCACTGCTCTGCTTTTTGTGTGCTTTTCACCACCTTAGTCTCATCTGCACTCCTCCAGGAGTTTTTTGACTTTGCCTATGTCCAATTTTGTACCTCCCCAGCGACCAAAAAGTACAGGATACCTATCATGGCAAAGATAGATTCACCTTCAGAGCAGGGAAGTACTTACCACCATCCCCTCATGGGCCTGTCTGACCCACCAGCAGCCCCAATTCTCCTCTCACATCGCCACCTGAGTGCACTGTCAGCTCCCCTGGGTCACACACACATCACCTTCCTGTGTCCAAACAAACCTCCCGACTCCAGTGAAGGGGACTGCCATCTCTAATTCCCTTGTAACAGTCTTTAAAACATTATAGATGGATAAACAGTCACCACAGTTTTAAGGCCATTACACGTTTGTTCTCTTTTTAACAAGAGATCGTTAACCTTGTTTTAAAAATACACAGGTTGGAGAGCAGTAGTTTGAGTATTATATTCCTGCTTGGCTACATGCACTGCCCTTGGTGCCAGCAGTTTGCATCTTATCAAGGATTTAAGCTCTTCTGGGATGGTGGCAAGGTTTTTTCTGCTGGCTGAAAGCAAGGGTCACTCCAAGTAATTACTGTGGCTGCCCCCAAAGACACCAGCAGCAGCAATGATTTATCACTGTTGGCACCACCACTCCCTGAGATGCCAGGGAACAAAAAGGACTGAAGGAATGGTAATGGGATACCTGCAGTATTTCTAGGCATCCTGCTTTCAGCAGCTAAAGACCTCGTAGTGGGTCTCCCTGCAAAGCTTTAGGCTGGGAGGAAGGCAGAGAAAAAGGGGATATAAGGAAAAGTCATTGCATAATATGTTGTTTCCATTATGGCTCTTGCAAGGTGCTGTTTGGAGGTAGCGGGAAGAAGCCTGCTAGGTGATAACAGGATGCAAAGGTGGTTCTTCTCAAGGATATTTAGAGACACAGGAGAAAGGTTTGAGTACCCATAACATATTTCCCTGGGATGAACAGGTCACAGCAGCAGCACACACAAAGAAGCTCCAGGAAGCTTTCTAAAAGTCTTTTAGGAAGGTAAAAATATTATCTTCATCAGGTTTTTATTTCAGAAGCAGTTAAAGGACTCACAGGTTTTGTATTGATATCTTGGCCTAATCAAAACTTATAGAAGCTTCTTTAGTTTCTTTAGGAAATACACAGATTTTCACCTGTAAGCTCAGAAAGTCCAGTTTGAAAAGTTAAGAAGAACTGCAATCCTATTAATTTTCTAGAACTAGGAGGGCCAAGATTTCTGTGATCTCAGTAAGCCATTTTAAACAATTCATCAATGCCCTATTTCTCTGCTTTTTTAGGTCTGCCCTACACCTCTCCATAGGGAAAATAAAATACTATGGGTCATGGTCCATCATTATTAGGTTAACCTGAAGCATTTGAAAGTACAAAAATAAATGTATTTTCCTCTTTTTTTTTTGAGATCAATCCAGATTCATCATCAAACTTTATATCAGGGGCTCCTTGTCGTGTCAGGGGCATCACCAGGGAACTGTTATAAGGAATGAGCACAGCCAGGCAAAGCAAACCGGAGCCACAATACTAAGGAGGAAAAAACCCCAGCTTTAATTTTGTCTCACTTTTGGGAAAAAACCTTATCCAATAACAAACACGTTTCATGACTAATAACCCACCAAAACCTGTCTTGGCATGCAGAGTTTCCCACGGTTGTTTTGTAGGAGATACAGAATCCAAAGATCACAGTATTTCAGGATATTTTGCCCTGGCGTTTGTCTTTGCCAGTTCAGCGACTTCGCTCACAGCCCGGCACTACCATCAGGCATTTTTCGACATTTTTAGGTACCCGCAAACGTCACTAGATGGCAGCAAAAAACTGGGACAAACCCGATGGGCCTCTCCCGCCTGCGTGGCCCCAGCATCCCCTCGCCTGCCGAGAGACAGCTTCTGCGGGCTGGGAACTCACTTTGCCCGGGGGTATTAATCCCTTTTACCCGGGACACCTGTTCCTCGGGACACAGCTTGCTGCCCGTTGCAGTCCAGCAGCTTTACAAATCCAATAGCATCCTTAACACACACTAAGGTCACATACATGGAGCCCAAAGCACGAGTTTCACAACGCAGGCAAGCGTTACCTTTCCAAGAAGCTGGAGGGATGTTCCCTAATCCAAATTCTCTTTATGCTCTTTTTATCACACCTGTCTCACGTCATTTCTTGCTTTCCCAGCAGTGAGTGTTGTGCACCCAGGAGGCAGATAAGGATCTGCTGGAAAAGCCCTCAACCAGCTGCATCTCCCGTCCATCCCAAATCGGGACCTCCAGCAGGAAATGCCTCCTCAGAGCATTTTTCCTCCACTGCCTCCGGTTTCTTTAGTGGATGCCTTCTCAAGCTGTGCTTAAAGCAGCAGGGATCACATGTACTTGGTGTCAGCAGAGTGCTCTGCGCTGGGCTTTCTGAAAACCTTCCTCAGTTACCAGACATCTGTTCTTGGATTTCCATCCCCCTCCCACCATCTCTATCTCTTCCCCTCTGATGGAGCTGTTTTCTTCTAATGAAAATTTGGAGCAGCTTTTCCAGGGTGTTCCCACACACTCACCTCTCCTTCAGGTCTAAGGCCTCTGTTTCTTTCACCAGCCTCTCTTCTGATTTATTTTCTATTAGAGCCAACTTTTTATATAACTGTACTGATCTGCATGACAGAAGTGCCTCTGGCTGCCCCAGCTCATCCCTCTGTCCTGACATACCTACAGAGACACCCTCCTCACCTGTCTGATGGGGTGGAAGGCCAGAGGACAGAGCATAACTGGAATAGCCCATTGGATTTGCTTCATTCCCTTTTCAGTATTTACTGACAGAGGCAATGGACAACTTTGATCACCCCACCTGACCACGCATCGTGCATTTCTTCACATCATATCCCATGAGAGCTCCTCTCAGCGGGCAGGAGGGTCACTCATACATCCTGCCTCTGTCCATCCCTGCAACCAATTGGTGCCTCCCATCCAGAGGCAGAAAGGGCAACATGGAATACAATCTTTAAAATGTATGACAATGGGTTCAAACTCTTCTGTGGCACAAGACCTAGGAGCAAGGAGGCTACTCACAGGTTTGCTTTCCCCAGCTTTATTTCCCACACAGAGGCACCCAGCTGTACAGCTTCTCAAACTGTGCACGCTTCGTAAGCCTCTGAAAGCAATGACAACCGGTGGCCACCTTGAGAGATTATTTAATGGCCCTCAAGTGCTGTTCGAGGGAAGCTGAGGAGGTTGTACTGGAGTACATCATCTGTCACACTCCATTTTTAAGCTCGTTCTTTAAGTGAAGATGACAGGACAGGACTGAGGTGAATCCTTTGTCTACAGCAGCACAGTGCTTACGTTCATGCCACACAACATAAAACACATATCCTCTGTATTTACTTCTACAAGCTGCCTGCCTCTTCCTGAGGGGCCCCAAACTTGCCAACACCAGCCTCGAGCCCCTCCTGAATTAGCCAGGATTGCACAGAATTGCACAGAAGGCAAAGAGAAACACACAAATCAGTTATTCCCCCAGTCTCATATATGTAATAACCACATTTCCACCCCTTTCTGGCAGGAGGGGAGATGACGAGCACCTCTTACCAGAGAAGGGATGAGATCTGGCAGACAGCCAAAGCTCCAGTTACAATTCCTCTTTGACATCAGATGCATTTAGCATCACGTGCACATAATCCTTCTTTTCCGTCCTCTCCTCTCCCCAACACCCAACCCCTGACACCTATTCCAGAGCAGCCCACATCTCAAGGAACCCCATATCTCATCTCTCCTCTGCAGCCTGCTCTGCCACAGGTGCCTGGTGCAGGAGCCAGGACCTGCCCTAGCAACCTTCTGCAGCCAGGACACACCTCTGCAGGGCTGGGGTGTGAGCTGGGAGGTGCAGCACCCCTGAGCTGGAGTCCCGGTCCCATGGCAGGGGGTGCAAGTGTGAGAGCTGCCAGTGCTGACAACAACCTGAAAGAGTCAGAGGTCATTTTGGCAGACCTCTGCTTTGTATCTTAAAGCTGCACAAACTTGGCCAGCTAAACTGACTTCCTCCTCCCTTCTTTGCTAACACTGCACAGGCTCCTTCCTTCACTGCACTCAGTTTCTAAAGATCAGGGGGAAAGTATAGCAAAGTGAAGTGAAAATAGGGAGTTCTTTCATACAGTCTACGTGTGTTTCTCCTTCTTGTTAAGGCTGCTTTCCTCCTCTCTGCTAAAGCTGCTCCTTCAGAACACACTCTCTGACCTTTGATGTCTCACCCAGACCCAGCTAGTCGGCTGCTCTACCCCTCACTACAACATTTTCAGATTATTCTTTTCAGAGAGCCCCATTTCACTCAGAGGCTGCAATTTCACCTCTCTCTCTTTTTCCTAGCACTTAATCCAACCTGCTGCAGCACTACCCCACTGATATTCGCCAGTAGTAGCCAACCTTCAGCCTCACCAGCTTTCTATCCAACCCAACAGCAGTCCCAGGGAAACCTCACAGGCAGCAGAAGGGAATCCTTGGCATTTCCAGACCCTTCAGAGCCCATGCCAAGAAGAAAATAAAGCCTTTAGCAGGAAAAGTATAACTCTGTTTTCTGATGCCCATCCAAAGATAAATAGATACTAATTTTCTAAAAGGCACAGTGCTGGCAATCACCAACAGCTGTATTTACCACCTGCTGGGAAGGTCACTCCCCAGCCCTTGCCACAGTGGCTGCTTCTGCAGTTCCAGAGCACTCATGCAGGTTTGGCTCCAAAATGGTATTCGGCTGAAACCTCTGGATTAGTCCTCTGCTTTGTCCCGTGGGGATGACAGCTGCCTGGCAGAGGGGCAAGAACATCAGTGATTTCCCTTAACCCTACCCCTTGCCATTGCCTTGGGTCACACCTGCAGAAAGGGGAAGAACAGCAAAGAAAAGTCCCTAGAAAGCCCTTCAGTACGCCGAAGAAAGCCAGGTTGTTTCCAGACTTGTAAAGACTCTGTTCCTGCAAAAAATAGGGAAATTTTCCATATAGAGAAGCATCTGAAATATTTTAAAGACATCCTTTAACTTCCATGAAAATCAACTCTGTTTTGCTCCCACAGAGCCTTACACATTACAGCTGAAGTGCACAGCAATCCATGGTAAAACCCTTATCCCAGTTGCATGGGAAGTTGCATCACCCCAGCAACACAAATCCTGCTTGGATGTGTCAGATGTTATGGCATTTGGACAACATAACCTACTTCCTCTGGCTGAGTTTTCTCTTACTTCTAGAGAATCAACCACTGCAGCACAGCCAGGCAAGGGAGCAGAGCCTGCACTCAGCTATGCTGCAAATCAGTATTTAACCTTCCCGCTCCTGCAAGGGGGAAATTGCTGTGAATGAATCTGTGCAGGGACAAACCTCACTAGTTTATTCCATTCCTATTCCCACCCTTGCTGGAGGTCAGAGAATAGAGAGATGGACACCATCCGGCAGCTTGCATGGCCCCATCCCCTCCTGCCCCTCTCTTCCCAGATATGGGGAGTTGGCACTTGCTGAATCAGAAGCCATGAGGTGCCCAGTTATGCAGTCAGCAAGCCCACACACAGGCATGATTCAATTTCCTCTGCAACCCATCCAAGACCCTTGTTCTTACTGATGACAGCCCCCAGACCTGGCCCAGCTGTGGCTGGGTGCATGACCATGGTGGGACTGCACGTCTGAGAAAAGGTATCCTACTTTCTGGTGCAGGAATGTGGCTCTGCCCAGTGTTCAGCTTCACACCCTTCCTTGAGGCCACACAAGGAAGATCTTTGGGGGAAGTGGGGGAGGAGAACAGGGAGGGACAAGGACATTAACACAGCCTCCCATAATTGCTCAAGGATGCTCAAGTCAGGTGCCTTCAAGTCTTACGCAGCAGAGCCCCATTTGCAGGATCCAGTCAAGGAAGATGTGCCCACCTGAAGTCCCAATACAGGCTTGAAAAAGCCCCCCAATAATGCTGGAGAAGGAGAGGAAGATTAGGCACCGGTGTCCAAGATGTCAGCTCGAGGCTCTGTCCCATCCCAGTGCTGGATCCACTAGGCAAAAGGCATGATTTCATGTGACATCCCATGACAGCAAGGCAGAAGGGTCCCCACATGCCCCCACTCTGTGGGCAGCTGTACCTCTCCTGTGCCCTGTGGAGCCTGCCCCAACACCCAGCTCAGCAACACATGCAGGTCTCCATGGGGTAACACATGCCGTGTTACCAGCCCCTGAGCTACCACTTTGAGAAACCCATCTTCCAGACACAACACCCGCCTCCAACATCCAGAATCACTTCTGATTCCTCCGGGAGTGTGAAGTCTGACAGTGTGCCCACATCAACTATTTCCCAGCAGAGACTGGGCAATATTCAAGGAAAAAGAGCAAAATCACTTTGTGAAATCAGCTGGCGAGAATCCCATAGTTTTTTTGCCCTTGAGTCAGACGATTATTGTAACCTGCTTTTTGTTTCCTGGCCCCTGTTTAGCCTGTTCACCCCTGTAATCCCTCACTTACAAGTTGTTTCCATGCCATGACACAGGCAGGAGACTCAGAGCAAGGAGCACAGCCAGCAACTGATGCCTCTCCACAGCTTTTCTGGTAGCTCCATTGCTTCCCAGGAATGGAGATGATGTAGCACAACCTGCAGTCACATTCTGATGGTGGCTGTGATGGGCAAGGAAACGCTTTGAAAGTCCGAGACAAATCTCTCTGACACTCATCACTGTTTCCTCTTGCTCTCCTTCCTCCTTCCTACATTCACTTTCTCCTCTGCCCAAAGTCATTGGTGAGCAGTCGCTGGTCCTGCGCTGCTGCTGCTCCTCTCTCACACTACCTGCCCTGTGCTCCTCAGGGATGCAAGGAGGGTGGTGGGCTGGGTTTTACCTCAGGGCATTTGACTTTCAATATTCCCATCTTAGCCCAGAGGTGCACATGGATTTACTGTGGGTACCACAACAGTAAATGGAATAATCCCGCATCCAAGGCAGTATTTGGTTTTTCTTTTTTCCTCTCACTTTCCCAGCTTGGACTTGCACATCTTTCCCCCACTGCTTTCCCAAAGACGTAAGTGAAACACAAATGATACAGCATGGAACAGTGCAAATGGTTTCTAGTTAAACCCTGTTTAAAAATAAATGGCATCTTTGCTTTTAGTACATTAGCATCCATTTTTTAAAACAAATCTTGGGGAGGAAGCTATTATACTTTGCTTGTTGCAGTCCACAGAGTATAAAGCAGTCTCTTCTTCCTCCATTCTGCCAGGCCATGGGGATGCTGCAGCCCAACAGCAACCCCAGCAGGCCCACATCAGTGCCTGCTTTGCAGGAAGCTTTGGATGTGCAAAATCCTGTAACAAGAGGCAGAGGGCACATCTTCAGCCCAAATCGCTCTCATTTCAAAGAATGAGCCAGGGCTAGGGGGGACAAAGATGATGGTGACACGTGATTTGCAAAGAGCAAAGTAACTTCATCTTCCCCCAGAAAATGCCTCCATCCTTCCCCAGCAAAGCACGATCCTACATAGCCCCAGTGCCTTATCACCCCTGGACTTCTCCAGGCCTCAGGCAGCTGCCATGTATTTTAGTCTCATATGCACTGAGCATAATCACACTTGGGAAGAAACTGGCCAAGAAACTTCAGGTGTTCCAAGATCACCATGTGCCTATAAATATATAGTTAGATAATGGCAATTATATAAAATTATACTCTGTATGATAGAATAATGATAACATACGAGTAATGGGGCTTATAATAACACCCCCATTGCCGAGGTCATAAGCAATCCTGGTTGTCACTGGTGCTTACCCTTCCAGCGTGACCTCAGCTTAATGACAGTCGCAGACATGGACTGACACCAAACTCTGGCTGTCAGAGGGACTGGCCTTCCCAGAGGAGGGGAAGCAGGATCACTGAGTACTTTGCTGTTCCTGTACAGATCAGCCTGCGGGACAAGAGGTGAACTGCAGATGTATCTCCCTGCCAGGGAATGCGTGGTGGAGGCACGTGCTTCCCTGTAGGCCACCATCACAGCCTGTGCCAGAGAAGCCCTTGTAGATATTTACAGCTGTAACACCCTCCCCATTCCAGCCTGCACAGGCACCAGGGTCTGCTGGAGTCACTCAGGAGTGAAGGTGTTTAGTGTTCACTTAGGAAAGCCATCAGTAGTCTTTCCTTGATTTTAACTAAAAGGCTGGGGCTCACCATGCCTCAGTAACACCCAAAACACACAGATGCAGGACCAGAAGACACGAGGTGCTTAGGAAGGGAAGGTGGCACCACCCTCCATTCCCTTGGGTGGTGTCAGCAACAGATGAGGCTGCTGGAGGGAGGCAGGCATGCAATCCCGCCAGTCTCTGTGCTCACTGCCATACAGGGCTCATCTCCTGCTGAGCTGTCATCCCACAGAAGTTTATACACAGGCACAAACTTGGCACAGACCATACTGGCAGCAGTGGGACACACATAACACTAAGCACAACCACAGGTCCAGACCTGGCACTATCCAAAACCAAGCCACAGCTGGGAAGAGTGACCAAAATCCTTAGAGGGATTATGAACCACCAGAAGCTTAGAATTAGGGGACTGCTTTTAATTAACAAAGAAGTACAAACTTGATTTTTGCTGAGTTACCCCCTCTTGTTTACATACATGCTCTCTTTTTTGAATTCTTTTTATTGATCCCATATGCCTCTGCTCTGGCAGCTGAACGAAGTCATCTTATAAAAATTAACAAAAATAATGTAGTCCTACACGTTACTCCCATGATTTGTTCCCCTACACAGGCATTTGTCTTTCCCTACTTTGAAAGTGTTTTTCTTTCTCTGCAGTCTTGCAGGTTTGTTTATTCTCTGCAATATTCATTTCCAGAGGGATTTGGAGGAGGCTCGGAAGAAGGGTCTTGCCACACCAGGAGCTGCCAGGAAGCAAATGTTAGCAGAGCCCTGGAAGGCAGGAGAGACACTGAGGCAGCAGCAGTCAGGCTTCTCCCTGGGTCCCCAAACCTGCCTCCTCTTCCAGCCTCTTGTGAAGCATTTTTCATAGGCCCTGTTCAGGTCCCAAGATGGGATTCAGGACACTGGGAAAAGCTTCTATAACTGTGCCCATGCCCCTTGTCTTTCCTCTATAAACTGGCCTCACCTTAGGCACACTGATAGTTTTACTGACTCATCTAAGATGGGATTAGGTCATTGTTGAAAGAAGTTGACTCTTATGTGAAGAAAAGAGGTGAAAGGATCAAATTCATGGCAAAACTCTCCCTTCATCTTGCCATGGTAGGACCCTATCCAAGCTCCATACAAGTGATGAACAGGTCCCAGCCGAGCTCTGTGCAGCAGCACAGCCCTGCAAAGGAGATGTATTTACCACCTCTCAGCGCTCAGGCAGAGAGATCCTTTGGAGTGGCTGCACCACGTGCCAATTCAAATAACCACATAACAGCATGAACAGCTGTGCCACTTGTCTGGAAGGAACAGGCAGAAAGAAAACCCACAAGCATCACAGTCTGTATGAGGGATGTGACATTATGGGAAATCACTCATCTTCATAAACAGAATTACTAAGAGGGTCATATTAACCAGCTGAACTTTAACCAGGACACCTCTAGCTAACTAGTGAAGTGTCTTTTCCTCCGAAACCTACATGCAATACAGACTGAAGCCTTTGATTAAACACACATATTACCATACCAAATGTTACACACTTGGTGAAGGAGAGAAGAAAGTTTTCTGACTGCCACCCCAAGCCTCCACACTGTCTACCAGAATTCTCCTGTGGCCAAGAGCCCTAAACCACATATTGGGATGTTGTGGGGTGATGTGAAGACCACATAGCTCAGAGGTAATAGAAATGAGTGTAAAACCCAGCCAACCCACCACTACCACAAGCATTCTTCTGGTTTCTAGGCCCCCACAGATATATCAAGCCCTGCTGCTCTTCCTCACCCAGCCAAGAGGGACTCAGGTCTGGCGACAGCCCAGAACATCCCTGTTACCACTTTGAAACCACTGTCCCTGAGGAGCCACAAACTGCTCCCTACTGAACCTTGTGATGACACAGGTTAGAGGCCCCAGGGCCTGTCACATTTTAATTGTTTGTAGTCATAGCCTGAGCAAGGCTAGAAGTTTCCTTTCCATTCTGATTATGTTTTTAAAATGACACTACCTCACTTAGTGCCACTGGCCCTACAACACCGCTCACGTCAGCTGACTTTGGCAGCAGACATGCCGCAAGGTTTCTCCAGCTGAGAGATCATCGGGAACACTCTCCCTTCCAGGCAACAGCTAAACAGGCAAAGTATAGGTCAGCAAAACTGAACACAACCTAGCAGAAAACAGATTAATTCCGCTCTCCTGGCAGAACAACAGAGTCAAGCTTTAGTATCCCAGGGATTCAGATATCAATCCCTTGCATATCTCACTCTCTGCTCTGATGGGGACTCTCAGGGAGACCAGGAGGAAAAACCTCCAAAGGGGAGCAGGTACAGTTAAAAAAACCTCAAAGCTTTCTTGAGAGACATTCAGCAAGGCTCAAGGTCCTGAATTACCTCCTCCAGTATCTAGAGCACCGCTCCTGGGCACTTTCCCAGGGCACTTCCAGGAGTCCTGTTCCTAGGGCCTGACCCACAGACCCCCATTCCATAGAATGGTTTGGGTTGGAAGGGACCTTAAGATCATCTAGTTCCAACCCCTTGCCATGGGCAGGGTTGTTCAAAGTCTTATCCAGCCCAGTCTTGAACATTACCAGGGACAGGGCACCCACAACTTCTCTGGTCAACCCAACCAAGCAATGGGATGTTCAGACATGCTCACACAGGGAAATCCAAAAGCCCCCAGAACAGCTTCCCCAGTAGCTGTGGTGCTCAGGATGAGCAGGAGCTGCTGGAAGCAGCAGGAGTCTCTTACCTCTCACAACTGACTGAGTGGCTGGCAGGCAGACAGACACACACACACACTACCACAGGGACCTGCGCCCACCTGGGCTTAAATACAAGTTTTTTAGCCAAGACCCAGGAAAACACAATTACCTACTAACTGGCCTCCGGGTTTCTCAAAGTTTGACATCTTGACACTGGCATGGACCTCAAGAAGGTGAGGCTGTGAAATTACCAACTGTACTTGATAATGGATTATGCTCATAAAAGGTCAGCATCAGGAAGGATTTTTCATTTCTTTGCTACATTATACTACTAAGGAAAAAGACACGGGATGCTCTTGCTCAGAGGCTTCACCCTTCTGCAAACACTTTTAATAACCCCATTCTGAGAAATCAGAGATCCTGCAATTTTCCCTTCTTGGATAAAACACAAGGACATCTTCAGGCAGGTGTGGTCTCAAGACTTGTTTAAAATCTCTGACACAGTTATTCCATCATCCCTGCTGAATTTTAAAGTGCAGCTATTGCTAGGTGCACGGCTTGCTATCCCTGCTGGAGCTCAGATTAGGGAAAGGAATGACAAGAAAGGATTTGAGTTTTTTATACTGAGTACCACAGTACAGATTTGAAGTCTTGACTTTGGCTGTTGGCACAGTGAGGTTCAACACGGCAGTGGCTGCAGACATGGCTCACTACATAGGTGTCAACAAGGTGTTCTCTGGGCTGAGAAGCTCGGCATGAGACGTCCCATGCAAGAAGTAACCCATGGTACCAAGTGGAAAGTGTTTCCTCTGAGAACTATGATTTTGTGGATGGTATAGGATGCTGGTTTGGGTTTATTTTTGTTGTGGGTTGCTTTGGGTTTGGGGACTTTTTGGGGTTTTTTAATTACAAGATATCCATGGAAAGCTCTGTAGAAAGATAAGCCTTTTTGTTCTAATTTTCCATGATTTCTGGTTTCCAAAAACTAAGAAAATGTTGTGGAGCTTGAAAGAGAAAGGAGTTGCCATGCAGGCACCAGGATCAAAGGACATTGGAAAATGTACTTGCAAGGGCAATCCTTCTGAGAGGCATGCCATCAGTGCCTACACAAGAGGAAGGATTCCCAAGAGGAGTCATGGGCCTCACGGAGAAGTGTGACAGAATGTTGATGGGGTGGGTGGCACCACCCACAGAGTCACCTCAGAGCAAAAACGGGAGACCAGGAAAGGTGCTTGAAGAGGGTGATGTGAGTTGTGTTTGTCAGACTGGAAGGATGAGTCAGACTGAGGGGTAGTGTAGTGTAGAAGGGGTTGTGAGTGTGGGTGGGTGGATGGATGTGCACACATACGCAGGTTAAGAAGGTAAATGACATCTTATGTAATCTCAAAAAACATGGAGAGTTTAAAATTGAGGGATTTGGTCACAAATAACTCTGAAATAAAAGTCTTTTGAAGAAAACTAGTCTTCATGGCAAGTGCAGGAGCTGGGAGGGGAAACTGCACCTTGAAGCTGGGATCAAATCAAATTTGAATCCACTGACTTTTTTTTTTTTTTTTTTTTTTTTTTTTTTTTCCCCCCCAAAAACTGGCCACAAGATATTTGGGTTGCTTAGACTAGTCTGATTTGGAATTTTAAATATTGGAAATTCAGAAATGTGTATCTTTTTCTTGGAGAAGATTTGTTGGTGTTTTTCGTCAGTTGCCAGGTGAGGAGCTGGCAGTTCACTTGTCTACCAGGTGGGAAGCCGGGCAGCTTGCCCACCACTGGCAGCTGGTGGGCTGGCAGGGTACCAGGCACATTGGCTGCCAGCAGCTGGTGTCCATCACAAGTCTGACAGAATGGACACATTCCCATCGGAAAGTTGGTTCCTCAGCAATCAGCAAGATCCTCTGAAGGAAAAGTGCTGTGCTGGAAACCTTCAGTCTGCTGCAGGTCATCACCCACGTTACTGTGTGGACTGGTAAGTTGCTCCTGCTTTGTTGCCCATTCACAGAACAAGACAAGAGCCTTGAACACACACACACATACGAAAAAAAAAATACTGTGTTTAAGTGGAATAATATCAGTGCTGAATGTACTCTAAGCAAACTGGTGGGGAAAAAAATGTACATGCATGACCAAAATTTTGAACTGCAAGTAACCTTGGGTGGTATTCTCCTCAACCTTCATCCTGAAAACATGTTCTCAGAGGCAAAACTATCAAGACCTTTCAGATAATGTATTGAGACGATGAGCCCCACAGATGACATGCAGGGTTTTCAAGGATATGTCACCGAGTTGGAAAATCCTACCTTCAGATGCTAAGTAATTGTAGCTAAGCTAGAAATATTTAACAGTAAACATCGCCTTCATGTGTGATGCTCAAAACCAGAGCTGTGACTGTCTCTCGCAAGCACTGCAGGATGTGGGTGTGTGAGGAAACCAAGGAGCATGGATGTCTGAAATTGCACAGCAGGATGCAGTCTTCCAGCAGGTTCCTCAGAAACACGGAGCAGGAGGCCCTGTTCTTCTGCAAGGACAGGCAGGGCTGAGGGAGCAAGCAAAGAGAAAGGGGGCTGTGAAGCAGCAGACTTTGCTTTGTGCAGCCTGCCACACATCCCACATCCAGTACCTGGGGTAGCTCCAGCTCCTCCAGGTGCTCCTGGTATCTCCCAAGCCACAGTCTCCACCAGACTTTGCAGGGGAGCAGATCTTTAGTAATGCTGCACCCCACCTATAGAGAGCAAACACCAACGCTGTCTGCACATCACTGCAGCAGCTCCTAGGGCTAATCCAGAGCCTGCCCCACACTCTTTAAAAGGAGTTTAATGTCATTTATTCTTGAGAAGGTAAGTAAGAGCCAAGACTCTTGATCCCACCTCTTTTACCTTCTTTTATCCTCAAAATTTCCATTAAGCACTTCTGATGTATTCAAATTCTTACCATAAATTTCCTATGTTATCCTTTTAAAGGCAGTTGAAGATTACAACAAAATGAGACAATGTCTTTACACTAATTTTTTAATGTTGCACATATTGCATTTTATAACATCAGAAGAAAAAAAACCAAAGTAAACCTTAAAGAGAGAAAATAAATATAATTTTTATGAATATATGCAGAGAGTGCAAAAACCTGCATCTGTAAAACATTTAAATGCTGAATCATACCACCAAAAAAAATTTACAAAAGCGCTTATTTTTTTTTATATGTCAGCTTTCTTATAAACACAAAAATATTTTAACAAATCTTACAAAGATTAAACCCTTTAACCCTTCACCAGGAGAAAAGTGGTGAAGAAAGCATATTACCTGGAGGAAAAGGAAAAACCAAAAATAGATAAACAGAATGTAAAATCTCCGAGGGGCAGGACAAGGGTCCGTGGCCGCTGCTGGCTCACACCATGCACACAAACATGCCCAGTGCCAGACTCGCACACTTCCATCTTCACACATTTAAAACACAGGCTTTTTTTCAGAAATAAGCAATGCTGAAGCACTTAAAAGAGCTCTCACACAGTGACCTTAGGTGCCTATGATGCCAATGCCAGCGTGGTACGGAACAGTTCTGCTTCTCTTCATTCCCAAGCCCTGCTCATTTGGGAAAGTGAATGTTTAGACCAGCTGAGCTCCAAATAGCTCATGTGAACTGAAGCTTCTGTGAAACTGGAGCAGGCCAGTAGCAAGAGACTTAGGAAAATGAAAGGAACAGTGATTTGCTCTGGATTCTGGGGAGTTTTGGAGGTGGGTGGGTAGCTTTGGAAAGGGCCAGCTTGAGATAGGGCCCCGATGAAATTCCGGGATATGCTTGCACACGGTCAGATGGCCCAGCACAACACATGCCATAGAGCTGATGACACTTGAAGCCTCACCTGGATGAGTCCCTTTTGCACCACATTCACTGCATGGGCCCCAGAAAGCCAAAAAGCTCAGGCACCTTCTTGAAATTTAAGCAACTCACTGCATACGTGATTCAGCATCGCACATTCAACCTGTCTGGGATCTCCTGGCCCCCAGAAGCTGCAGCTTCTGCCTGGACATCCAGAAGGCACAAGAAAATTACTGACATCCTTAATTTTCATCCAAGAAAAGAGAAAGTCTCTTGGGAAGAAGGGAGAAGAATGAGGTGGTGTCCTCTAAAGAGCTGATCGACCTTGTCAGCCAGTATCATCTTTTATAGCTCAGATTGTGATGATCAATAAAATTCATTGCTAGGAAATTACCTTTCCTAACAATAGACGTTTGCTCGATTCAAAGAACTAACTTGAGGGATCATAAAAAACCCTCTGATATAACTACAAATTAGTAGGAAACATTTACTGTGGACTGGACCAGATCATAGGAATTTACCTTGCCAGGAGCACCATGACTTTCTCCACAGGAAGCAGAAGAGAAAAGCCTTCCAGTGTGAATGCAATTAAAATAAATCAATCATATGATAAAGGCAATGATACCTCATCCTTAACATTTTATCATTACTAATTATAAATTATATTTGCATTCTATAAATTATAATAATAAATTATAAAACCACATTGGTTATGAGAAACTTGAGTGTAGAGACACAAAACAGACCTTTGGGCTTCCTGTTCAGTAACACGATTCAGCTCTCACTTCATTACTTTACTAACTGGAGGAAAAATGAAAATGAGACCAAAGTTCTCCAGAGTCTTAGCAGTACGTTCACCTTCCAGCAGACTGCAGAAGAACCAACTCTTGCTGTTCCAGAAAAGGTGAATTTTCACATCTTTATTTCCCGGCATGTAAATTACGATTTCATCCTACACACTCACGTGTGAGAGATGTCTGACAACTGTTTTATAACTAGCACATTCTGTTCAACTGCTTCAGCATATTTATAAGATTATCCTCCTGAGTAAGTATACCCTAGAAAACCTCCAGAGAGTTTAAATCCCTAAATAACGAATCTATGCGAGAGAAGTCTTTTTGATTTATATAATAAGAATATGTATAGAGGATGTAGATTTTTAAAAATTTTTTTTCCCCAGCACATTTCCAAAGTCTGCTTAACAATAGAAGCATCTCTTCTGTGAAGCTCAAAAGCTGTAGGGCTCCCTTACCTATGAGCTCTAACAAAGCAGTCCTTATTTAGGTCTTACAAGAGAACTTCTTAAGTCTCAATAGGTTTTTCTAAACAAGCCAAGTCTGGAACTTCTATCTTTGGTCAGGTATCTCAGCATCAAATTTCATATTAAAACCTGGGAGAAAGTGGTTGGAAGATTTTTATTCTCACACAAAGAAATCTACTAACTTTGCTCTAAGAATCTTTGGCCTGAAATACAGGATGGAAAATATGATCATAAAAGGAATTAGTTTGAGAAAGAATGCCTGGGAGAAGATTACAGTGCAAAAGAGATTTCAAATTTTTAAAGCGGCAGGCACTACAGCACAACCACCCATTGTGGTACCAGAGAAGGGAGCAGCCAAAAGTTGGTTTTATTGTCCCATTGTGGAAATGCAGTTGTTTCTGTCCACTTGCATTTATTTCTTCATGCAAATATGGAGGCAATATCCAGTTTCTCTTAGTTCATTCAAGTAAAATTTGTGTACATTTTAAACTTATCTTCAGACTTTATGCTGTGTTACTGGATAGATGATGAGATGCAGCATTTAGCATCATTAAAACACTGAGAAACACTCATTACTGTTATCCCTCATGCCCTTTTTAGGGGTAAGTAACCCCATGCACCAAAAATAAACCATCACTTCCTAGAGGGCAGGACCGAACACCTACCATAGTTCTGGAATAAATACTGCAGAGATGCGCTTATGCTGTAGCATGACAACTATCTTCTTTTTATTAAGAGACCGATTTGGGAGCAGGCGTCATCATCCTCATTTTAACACAGGGACATCGAATGCTGAATGGGATCTTCTGCTGTATTTGATACAGACCCAGTGACTGATGGGAAATGACGTGGTATGTGGCCATGGAGATTTGTGTCCAGATGCAGTACAAATCCAGATTTCTAGCACTGGTCTCTAAGCTTAGGAACTGACCTTTAAACATCTGACCTTTAAACACCTCTAAACATTCAGGCCAAATTTTCATAAGGCCTGAATGCTCCTGGTTCAGAAGGAATGGAGTACTTCCCACTTCTGTTCTCCAGGAGAGACATCTGTGAATGCTCTCTGTAACATGAACAACTAAAACCCCCAAGGTGTCTCTCTCAGTGGTTAAAGGCCCAAGAACAAACTGGTGATGAGCCCAGGGTGGGCAGTGTGCTCCTATGTGGTTACCTACACTGCCACAGGCCTGAGCTCTCCCCTGGCTGCTGCCCCACGCCAGCCACCTGCCACAGGGGCAAAACAGGGGTGGGAAGAGCAGTGAAGCCTGGTAGTAACATGCACCAAATACATCACACTGATGGAGTTCTGGAGGCTGGATCTACAGATACACTGATTAAGAGTCACCTGTAGTCAGAGTCCTGGTTTTTTCTCTCTCCCTAATTACTTCTAGTATTGTTTTTCATGCTTGCAATAAATCTTTTATAAAGTGACTTTAATGTTTCTTATAAAGTTAAGAAAACCAAAGCAACACAAAAGCAGAAGACAACACTGTAAAAAGATTCCTGCTAAAATGTTTCTCTGGAAACTCTGTGAGCATAGCCAGTCGGTGCAAAACAGCTGCCTTCTGGAAAACAAAGCAACAGGGCTTTACTGCTCCCAGCACTTCAGCACAGGTACTGCTCGACTCAGCCAGGCCAGGGTCTACTTAATGCACATGCTCAAGTATTCCCATGCAATGAAAAGCCAGGATACGTGGGGCACTGGACACAGCCTTTAAAAGAAAATCATTGTTGTAAAGCTTTAATTTTAAGCTCTAAAGTGTCTAGAGCTTCCTTCTTGGTCCATTTGTTGCACCTACACAGGCAAACGACGGGGTGCCTGTATCTCATGCTCTCCTTATCCAGTTTATGTGTAAAGACCTCCAGCTAAAGTCCAGGCTACCAAACCACATCCAGATTTCTCAGATGCCTGGACTAGGGCTGAGACTGCCAGGCTGTGTTAGCTCCTGCATGATTAATTTATACCAGTTTTGGTACCCCCACCAAGCATCTAAACTGATGCAAGAGAGCTGCCTTCAGCTGCATTTCTTTAACAGAGGGAAGAACCTGTCAGTTTCGTTAACAGAACAGTATTAATGGGAAAAAAAAAAAAATCAGATGCCTTCATTCCAATAGGCATTTTAGCAAAGACAGGCGAACAGAAAGAGGAAAAGGACGAGGAAAGAAACCAGACTAGCAAAGGTTGTATCAGGCATGGGTAAGATCACAAAACACGAAAACCCCTCAAATTTAAACATGCAAAAGATATTGGTGCATTGCAATGCTGGTTATGGTTAAAGAGACTGTACAGTTCCTACATCTTTGTCCTTGAGGCATCGTTAAAGTAAGACTTGCAACTTCAAGTTCATAAACAAAATGGAAATGACAGTAGTGCCATAAAAACGTAGGTAGAAAAACAGTGCAAAGCCAAGGGCTGGACACTTTAATCTGTCACAAGTACCCCAAAGCACTACCATTAGTGCTCTTCAAGAAAACACATACAGAAGACATTCTTTATTTATTATAAATGGCAGTTGCCTGCATTGCACTCTGTATTCAGAATGTACTGACTACCTTTCTGCTTCCCTTCAAAGCTGAGGATGAAAAATAAATATAGCCTTTCACACTGGCAAGTACTGCCTGCCCTCCAGCCACGACTGGTACCAAAGTCAGACAGTATTTATAAAAGAAATCAATTAAAAAGTAAAACAGACAGTATCATTTAAGGCCTCTGTCCTTGCTAGTCTGCTCAACAGACGACACTTTCTCAAAAGAAGAACACCAACCACTTCCGTTACAGTAACCAGAGAGCGAAGCTGAACGGAAAAAAGGTCACATTTACAGCTGCCAAGAAGGCAAAGTTCCTGAGGCTCGGCCAAACACCACACACAGACGCTCCTCGCAGCACTCTCTGGGTGACCTGCGCCGTGTGCTCGGAGAGCGGCAGCCGGGCGGAGCGCGAGCCTGACACCAGCTCGGGCTGAGCATCTCCTTCAAACCTCGCAGCCCTCATGGAAAGGGGTTTGGAATTACAACCAGTTATACAGTGCAAACTTGTGTCTGTTCCCACAGATATAAAATGCACAGACAGGAGTCCAGAACAAAAGCGCTGCTGGCCCCGGTTGTGAGGAGCACCATCCATTAAGGAAATAAACTCCAGGGAGTAGAGCCTGATCTCAGCCACTCCTGAGTGAGCCTGGAGTAACTCCAGCTCTTCAGTGAGCTTTCAGTGAACTTATACAGGTGTAACTGATACCAGGGTCTGAATCGTTTTGGTGGGGAGGCACCAAATTAAAATGAAGCACTTATTAAATGACAGCCTTCCAGAATTAGATTAACCAAAAAATATCAGTAACAGAGTCTGTTAACCTTGAGCAGGACGAAAGAAATACCCACCAATGGATGGAACTCACATTTACACAGCATTTCTCAAGTATTCACTTCAGCAGGTCCAAAAGGTTTTTAAGGAGGGCTTGGCTTAGCCTAGTTTCAGTAACTTTTTAACAGGGTTCTTGCTCCCACCCCACATAAACTGTTGAAAAAATATACTGACCGCCTAGAAAACACATTGCCCATGTGTACTCGGTATATCCACGCCCATGCTGCCACTCTGTGCACACACAACCAGGACCCCAACACTCTGCACAAATGGGAACTGTATCACAGTCTTTCTTACAGTTTTACCTTCACTGTGAGTTTGCTACACCCATGGTACTGACAAAAAGCATGCCAAATGGTAGGGAATTGTGCATATTCCTAATATTTCATGGTAGATATGTCATGTTTGATGTGAAAAAAATAGCAGCTTTCTCAAGGTAGTGCAGTCTCTCAAAAGAGAGCCCTATCTTAGAAACAGTTTTGTTGGTTTTTTACTTCTATACTTGAGATGAACAGCAAAAGTCAAATGGATTTCAATGTTGAAAGAAATGCCATGGTAGCCAATTGACAGGAACTTACCAGACATATTTTCTTAATGGCTTGTTACCTTTACAGGACACAAGCTAGCAGACAGAAGAACCTAATCAGGCTTTTCCCTCTCCCTCTTTTACAAAAGACCTGAACTTTCTGAGAAATCTGTCACCAAGAACCAACAGCAAGCACGACGTAACGACTGGATCTGCAAAGACAGACTAATGCGGCAGGATCAAGTCACGTGCAGCTGATGGAAAATGGGAATGTGCTGTCAGTCTTGAATGGGAGATCATATTTATGGTATGAACTACTGAATGGTGTCCTGTTTTCCTCTTCAGGAAGCATAAACCTACACCATATGTACTGCACAATAATCTAGACTTTCCCCACTAGGACTTGTTAGTGATAGAGTAGCCTGTAAAGAATAGGCACTTATCCCAAGAATTGGCAAAAAAAAGGGAGCATTATTCGGTAGGTATGGCACCAGAACACAACCATTGTGCTTTCTCACATACATATGCTGTACAGATGGAGACTCAAAAAGAGACAGAGTTTTAGGTTGTTGGCGGGCTGTGTTTTTTCTTTTTGCTCCTGCAAGATTTGCAAATGCAACAGATGATGCATGGAGATGCCACGAGCAGCAAGGGAGAGGTCACCAATGCTATGATACCTAGTCCAACGAGGATCCCCACAACCTGAAAGACAGGGGGATGAAAAAGATATATTTAGACAGCATGGTAAATAAGACACACATGTGCATGCATAAACATAGCAAAGGTCACAAAAAAGACAAGATGAAAACATAAAAATAATCATCTTGGTCCTTCTCTGAAGGGTAAAATCTCTCTGCTTCATGCATGCACGACAGCTCTGCCCAGCTGGCTTGGAACACACCTGTGTTCTGTTCCACATCACTGAAGCCCGTGAGTGGCCCAGCTTGTTTCTGCAAGGACCTCTGTCGTAATGTCGTAAGAAGATATCATTCTGAAAAACAAAAGGAGAAGCTGTAAGAGCAGGTTACAGAACTGCAGGGAGAGGTTCAAGACTGGAGTGGAAACACAACCTTCCTGGCACTGCTTTGAAATTGCCATCTGCCAGCAGACAAGTTCACCTGTCTTCTAAATAATTACCTAGAGAAACTTCTCGCAGTTTCAAAAACTGGCATATGTTTGGCACATGAGCTATCATACAGCATCTTTCCTCCTCCACTTTTAAAAAGCATAAGCACATGAGTTTCAGCTATTGCACAAGTCTATAATTTGGTGATGATAAAGGGGACTGAAAACAACAGGCATTTCTGAAAACCAGCAGTGTAAGGGATCATCTTCCTGAGGTATTCTACCTTCTGTTCTCCTGCTGTGCCTACACTTCACAGAAATTTTCTTCTAAGACTTAACAGGAAAATATAAAAAAGTACAAAAATCCTGTTTCATTTCTCTTTTACCATTAGTACTTATTAAATTACTCATTTTTTTCTTCAGAAGGTGACTCATGCCCTGCATTACCCTCCCTTAACCACTGTGCTGTAACCTGATGCTGCTTCCCCTTTCATTTTTCAGCCCTACTCGCTGGCTTTGCAGGTGTTACCTTCACCTATGCCTGGAGCTCCTGTAACACCATACATTTAGAAAAACTACATTTGAATCACACAACTATGGTTTCTTTCTCTCTTTCTCCCTTTGAACTGACAAAAACTCAAAAGGGTATGTCTGCAGAGTTTGCAAGAATCTACCACTCTTCTGGTTTAGCACAGTGTTAAGCAATCACTGTGTACTGCATGTACTCTGAGGCAAGCTCTAAGACTCACGTTGAAAAAGCACGTTCGCCCACACAGAAAGGGGACATAACACTACACGAAACCTGTTTAGCATGCTGAGTAAAGGAAGGAAGAAGAATGAGGAAGTCTTGTTGTTTGCTGGCTGTGGAGTACCAAAAAAGAAGACAAGGAAAGCCACGCAGCACAAAACATTTTATTTCGAGTGCTGGTAAAGTCCTTTTCACACTCCCGCAGTTGTTGCTGATGACTTTGCCAAAAGGGCAAGCTGCCCTATATACAAGTGCATTACTTCCAGGAGTCTTATTTCTGCTAGCATACTTGAAGTCCACACGAGTTGAGAGTGCTTTGCAGCCTTTGAGAAATAACTAGAAACATGCACTTCACAATCCATGTTCATGATCCAGCATTCTTATCCTCAAGCCTAACAACCATTCTCTTCAGCAAACACGGCACTAGAGATGGACCAGTAAAGGAGACGTAGCTCCTCCTCCCTAGCAGGGAGCCCTTAAGCACCATACCATGGAACAACCCCCTTCATCCAGTACCACACCATTTTCTGGACAGGCTGTGTCCTTTGCTGTTGAAACAGGTGGAAGACATGTATTTCCCTCACTCTCAACCAAACTGTTTTTAGCTACCGGAAGACAGAATCAGAGCAAGATATTGCTGGAACAAACCTCCAGAAAGCAGCGAGTCAGTCTCATTTCCCTCAAAGAACTAACATGGGACCCACAGACATGGCTATAACCCTTTCTGGAAGAAATAAAAACTATACTGATATAAATAAAAGCATTGGGTGAAAGAAGAGAAAGAAACTGAGCTGAATTGAGAAGCTGAATGGAGCCAAGAAATTTGCTAGGACAGCAATGAATTAACAAAGAGCCCGCGCAGGGCCTCAGACTAACCCTAACCCTGTTACTCTTTATCTTGGTGTTTTTTCTGCAGCACTTACATCCAAGTTCTGTAGACAGTACCAGCAAAACGTGTGCTTGCAGTTCTTGCACATCATCTGAGCACAGCCCTCGTTTCGCTCAATATAGATCCGACAAACTGGGCACTGCTTAATTGGTGCCTCTGTCTCTGCTCCAATAAGGAATCTAGAAAAGCAAGAAAACATTAAAGTGAGATGTGAACGTAATTACTGTTGGTATTCGGATCCCCTGCCTAGTGTGTATTTTGCTTATTTTCCAGAGAATCTGATGTTGTTGTCCTAATGCACTCAGTGTGTGAAGCGTCTTTCTTATATTCAGTACAATGCAATGAAGCATACTCGCTACTTGGTGTAAGACTATTAATATCACATAAAAGTGAAAATCCCTTACCTTGTTCTTTTATGCTACATAAAACCAACACTCACTACACCCACAATTAATCACCTATAGCATTAAAACTTATGACTTTGTTACAGAGACCTTGCACAATTCATTCAACAGGACTGGATTATGCAACGCATAGCACTCTCCTTGTCTGAATAAAATAGGCTTAAACTCCACCAAAGCCACAGATCACACCTAGAGAAGAAAAATCATGGCAAGAGCTTTTTGGAAACTCGTATTCAATGAAGTCTCTAGCAAGCAGAATGCTCTAGGTTTTAAGTCTTTCATTTCTTGAAAAAATATGAAAGAAAACTTGGAACACATGACTCAACATAACCTGATTCTGAAAACAAAGATGGATAGCCAAAGACACAACAATTTAAACATGAAAGTGCTTTCTTTCTGTAGATTAATGACTCTTACAACCTGATCTGTAGGTTGTTTGCACTTAAGGAAAATGACCATAAATTAGGCTTCTTACACCAATTGAAATTTACACTCGGTGTAGGAGTTGAGGTTTGTCTATGTAGAGATTCTATATTAAGCAGGGATGATTTCTTAATCACAGTACAGGCAAAATTTGGATCCTGCAATACTGGTATATTGGATTTTTTGTATGGGCACAAGTCATAATTCCAGCATGTGAACAAAGCCTTTAGGCAGATTTAAAGTCCTGGAGGGCTTCACCTTTCAGAAGTGTCAGATGCAACCCAAGCTTGGCAAATACACAAATAATAATAAGTATTAAAAAATAAAATTTATCATTTAAAGTAATATTTAGACTGGAATCCTATTTAGGAAACACCTGGAGAGATGGACAGTCTCAGAGCTGAAGCTGTGGACCTAGAAGGAAGTCGTTCCATGAACCTGATGTGAGGCCCTGTGACGAAAAAATTGAAAGACCGCATGGCCTCCATGGATTCCTGCCTTACCCCTGCTCGGTCGGTACTGGAGTAGTTTGGTTTTCCTGGCACAGGTGCTGCAGGTGCCACACCTCCTTGCAAGAGGAGCAGAAGGTCAGGTGGCAGGTGGGGCACTCCACTGGCACCGGTGCTCCTGACTCGCTCGGTGCGACGTGGCACACTGTTTGGCAGTCAGCTGTGGGACACCATGTTCTCCGGGGGTCCAAGTGGACTTCTGAAACACAACGGAGAGAGAAATAAAACCCTTTATACAGTCCCCTGCTTGTTCCAGTGACATGCGTCTAGGCATACAACACCCAGTTCTGCACGAGGGTGTGGGAGCCAAAGCGCTCCACACCCACGCCGAAGAGCATTTGGGCCTTCTCTTTAGGCAGGTCTGCATTTGTGCTTTGCTCAGCAGTGGCACTGAAAGCATTGCAACAATAGAAATACACTACAGAAAACGTGTCCCTTGCCTTTTGATAGGGAGGTTCAAAATACAAACCTAGCTGCTGCTTGCTGAGAAGCACGTGTCTTTTGTAACACTAGGTCACTCCATGTCTTTCACAAGCTCAAGCCATGCAGTAACTTCCATATAAACAGCAGAAAGACTGCAATTAAATTAATTTCAAGCCACTTTCCATGCCTTATTTACTCTCCTCTACCTATCAACTCCAGTTAATATTCACCGTATCATATCATTACTATTTGTCTGGTATCAGATTATAACAAGAGTCAAGATTCAGCGTGGAGTCACTGAGTTATGGTCATCATCACATGGCAGAGAATGATAAATATTGACCCTCTCTCTCACTTCCCAATCTTTATTCAAGGAATTTGGACTTGCAACAAAAACCCAGCTGGGACACATTCACCATTGCTCATTTGCTACTCAATTCCATGAGATGCAGCCGAACACTCACACCCTGCAGAGCCTCTCCAGAAAAGGGCTGTCATGCCTGCAGGAGCTACCTGTCCCTCCTCCTCCCCTGGGAACTCTCTGGTACCACCACTGAAAATAAATAGATGGAGGGGATGTCTCAGAAGCTGGTGGAAATCCTGACTGTGAGATGGCAAAAACCATTGCAAGGTACTTCCGGCAGATAAAGTAAGTTGTCCCACTTGAAACAAAAAGTTGCACAAGGGCCTCATATATATGTTCTCTGGCAAATTTTGCTGAAACCACATATGGAAGTTCATCTTCTCTGCTGGCTGCAGGACACACAGGTACACAGTGCTCTGACTTCAGGTAATTTCTGTGTCAGAGAGCTCCAACAGACGTGGAGAATTGCTATATCCATGCAAAGGTTGTCACCAATAATTTAAGCAGTGACAGCAAAACACCTGTACTATCTACCTTCAGCCATTTCATGAATCCAGTTGCATTCTTTCCTCTTATTCTCTTGCACATGCTCTCTTTGCCTCCCAAAACAAACAAACATTTTGCTTTCTACTGAATGAAAGCCAAAGCAAATTAGTTTTCAGCTTCATTTGTGGGGAGAAGAGAGCCAAAAAAGTAACTTTTCATCTTTACATACTTTTAAAAAGTAGTGTCCCGACTGAGAAATCTTTATTTCTCTAGGTTCCTTTGGTGTCTCTTAAAAAAAAACACTGAACTGGGTAAGACCATGGCCTAGTACTTGCTATTGCATTTAATTATTCACAACAATAGGTTCTGAATGTTTTCTGTTGAAAACTCAGCTTTGGTAACCCAAATTCCTCTATCCTGCTTTTGGGTAAAAGACAGGATGTCTGGTTTTGACATCACTGGGAGGAGGGGAGTTGGGTTGTAAACCTGTTTTTTACTAATTTGTTGCAGCAAGATGTAATGCATGAGATGAAACTCGGTCCTCTCCCACTTCCTCCATTTTACAAAGAACCTACAGATGGTGTTTTGCAATCCGTGCTGTCTCATACTGTTTGGTTTACCATGGAGTACAAGCGAAACCAGAAAAAACTAAAAAGACACAGCCAAAAAAGGGAAAAAAGCTATCGTCCTGCTCTGGCAAGTTGCTCCGTCTCTTTGCTAGGGCCATTTCTCTCCCGAGCCTTTCCCCTGCTTCCCTGCAGCCAGTTCAGCCACAACTCCCCCCACTCTCAGGAGAAAAGCCTTCCCAAACAGTACCAGTTTCGGGCAGGGACCTGGCCAGTTTTCACAAAATATGTGAGCAAGCAGGTGAGATGTGGATGGCAGACGGGAAATGCAGCACCCTGAAGAAAATAATTTCTGGCTCAGGAGAGGTACTCACTGAAAGGGTGAGTTCATGATTCTATTTCTCAGAATATTAGCAACACCTCCTTTTAAAATGGACTACTTTTGAGTGAGGCATAAAATGGGAGATTCTTTTCATCTACCACTCGGCCTACTGAGCAATTGTCACAGAAGCAAACATAATGCATGTGCCCTAACCACTTACCATTCCTCTATTTCTTTACTTCTGTTGACTACATCAACCCCATCCTAAATAGACATAGAGCAATTCCTCTTTCTTCTACTAAAATACGCTTCACAGAAGCTCTCTGGCTTGTCCTTGACTGGATGCAGAGAAGTTACAGATATGTAAGAAAACTTGTTCTTAAAAAACATTTGCATTCTAAGAGCACAAAACCCACAAGAGAATAGCATACTGTCAGTGCATTCCTTATTAGATTTAGTGATTGTCTATAGATACACAATTCTATGCTAATTACTTCTCACTACTTTTTCACACAATATTATTGGTCCATTAGAAAAAGAAAACAATGAAATTGAGAAGAAATATATTCCATTAACACAGCTAACATAGCACAGATGGGGGATGGGGGAAATAGCTTTTGGATGTGTAAGTCCTTACTGGAGTTTTCAAAATTTTCCTCAAAATTCCTCTCAAAACAGCAAATATCTGGAAGGGCTGTACCAATCACTTGAAAATCAGTACAGAGTCTCTGGGTAGATTCTGGGTCAGAATTCATCCCCAGAAGATGCCATCAGCAAGGTTTATTGCTAGTTTCAGAAAAAGACTCTCAGACCAGGCTTCGCAGGTAAGGCTCAGGTCTGACAACGGAGCTTCAGGCCAGCAGAAGCTAATAAGCCAAGTCCCACTGATGAGTGCACAAATGTCAGCCTTGGGGACAGCACTAAATCCAGGATAGGCAAAAGGTCTTGGCTAGGGTTGGGATTAGTGCTGGGTGTCCAGGTCAGAGCTTTAGCTAGCAGGAATTGTTATTCCCCAGACATCAGTAAGCTGGATTTATTGCTGGGGCCGAAAGGCAAGGCAAAAGGGTTATGCCTAAGTCTGCCGCTTGGACACCAGTTTTACTCATCATAAAGGAGCAAGGACAGATCTTAGAATCATAATGAAGAGAGATAGAGGTCAAAGGGAATTGACAAAGGGGTCAGACTTAGGCAAGAAAGAAAAGGAAAGGAGAATTTAAGAAAGAGACAAGTTTCAGGCTTCTCTGCGTGGGAGGCAGTAAAAAAAAAAAAAGATGTAAAAGATGTGAGTTGGACAAAAGATCATGAGTTCAGCTTTGGCTAGTTACAGAGGAGGAGATACCAGGAAACCAATAGTTTCAGAATCGTCATTTAAAAAAGGTTTTACATAAAACAGATTAATGTACTGCAAGAAAGTCACTCTTTCTTAACCCTTTAATATGGTGATTTAACAAGATCTGATTTCCATTGTCTAGGACTGTAGACAAGCCACTGATTAGCTCATGAACTGGAGAGACTTCCTAAGGAATTAAGAATAAACAAGAAGGTGGTAAAACATGAGAGAGAAATAAAACATGAAAGCAAGTTTGGGGATTTTTTTTTCCTTTCTTTTTTTTTTTTGACCTGAGTGCCTGAAAACCATAGCTACAATCTGCACTTGCCCATAAACTCTGGGGCATATTTGAGTATTTTGCAATTTTTTTTACTTTGTGGTCATTCACAAGGACTCATGTCAGAAGAGATTCTGTAAAAACCTGTATGTTCTTCTATCTGACCAGCTTTTCAAGTGCATTACTTTGCCTAATTTTCATAGATCTCTGCATTTTCATACACATTTCTAATCCACTGCATCTAAGGAGGCATGCGGGGCAAGGACATAAATACAAACTTTCAAGGAGAGTTTGAAAACAGGCAGAGACAGGGCAGTGTCTCAGTCACACCACTCTGCACGATACCACGCGCTGAGTCCTTTGAAAAACATGGCACCTTCCAACTGAGACTTTCAAGCTGGTGACAGTCTTTAAAACCAGGAATGGGATCTCATCTTTCTGACTAGCAAGTTTCTTCTTCAGCCTGGGCAAGGAACCATCTGCTGATGCAGAAGTGTGACCTCTGGGCATTGGAAAGCTTGGCATCAGTGAGACCTTCACTTTCAAACTTCTTCCCAAAATAGGCCTTACTCAGGAGTGAGGGGACCTACTATTCCTTAGGAAGTAAAACTCTCCTAAATGACCACACACGAGGCTTCTACGTAAGCAAAGCTATTTTGCAGGGATGCTTGCAAAAATCCACATTGTACATCAGAATATTTGTCCCCCAGAAGCTCTGAAGATCCCTACGGATGTGTAAAAGGACTGTGTACCCTGGCCGGCACCAGCCTCTAGAACCTTGCCAAGTTCTATCAGTACAACTACCTCAAGGACCAAAGATGAACGTGCTATCAGAAGAACAATGGAGCCCCAGGCACATAGTCTGAGAGTTTTGCCCACAAGCTTGAGTAAAAATCTGGTAATTCAGTAAGATGCTGCTTTTTTGATTCTGCAGAACTGAGAGAATTTCAAATTTGTCTGTGGAGCACAGTCAGACCTAGTGACTGCTCTTAAACTATTTCAAAGCAAAGACATCTTCTCTGCCTCTTCCTTAACTCATTCAACAGGCTCTGTCTTTGCAGTAAATAACAGTGCTGCCTCCACCGGCAGAAGAGAAGGTAATAGAAACAAAAAGGTTTGCACCTCGTTCAAACTTCAGCCTCTTGTATAACTGAAACTGGTCAACAGGAACCAAACAGGCAATCTGAAATGAGAAACAAACACACAAAATAAGCATTAGAAACACAAACTTTAAAAGTTAATAAGCATTATGATCTACACGCCTGCTTTCCTGAGCTGCCTCTCAAATTCACCCTTTTGTTCCTGCTTGCCTTCCAGCACCACGTTCCTCCATATCCTGACTTCTCCAAAACTTAAAGTAGTTCTTGACTTTCCCTAATTCAGCCACACAGCCCAGTAGTTCAGCCCACGTCTTTCTTACCATGCACAGGAAAACCTTCTCTGTGGATTCCATATTTACTTCAGGCTTCTCAGTTTTATTTCATGTTGGTTTAGTGTAACAAAGGGTGCCGCTGCCAGCCACGGAGACTGCAGCACGCTGTTGGTGCACAAGAACACAGCTCAAGTGAATGGTTCCTCATACATGTCTGCCAGTGTTAATGGCAGGGGTCACTTAGCTCTCAGGAACTGAAAGCCAGTGTATGGTTTCCATTTTTAATTCATTTCATGGGGTTTGGGCCAAGAGAGCTAATGCCATTGCTGTTGGAATTTGCCTTACAAACGGAGCAGCCTGTTGGGAACCCGACTGAAGTTAACAAATTTAGTCGGCATAGACAAACAAGCTTTGCTGATACATTTAACACATTACCGTAATTAAACTAGCAGCCTAAAAGGCTAAATGCACTAATCTCCAATTAACAGTCTACGTAAGACCAAGTGCCCTATTTAAAACTAATAAGCAAGTCTGCACCGGGTATGGTGGGGTTCAATAGAAACTTCACAGGCACTTCAGGAGTCACATGTTTGTCAGATTCAGAATGTGGGATCATTCTCTTTATCTGAGCCATTTGTAATATTGTACCAGCACTGGAAATATTTTTCTCTTTTACTGAAAATAAACCTTGACTAATATAAGACCTGGGACCTGATCATTTGAAGCACTGTGAGACAGTGGAGCACTGACAACTTCAAAGTGACAGGCTTTCAAATCTCACATCAACTATCCAACCACAGTCCTTCAGATTACTGCGCAGGGCAAAATTTGCCCTCAGTGAAGTGGACACTGGTCCTTGCTGTCCTCCTTGGTTGTGGGGTACAGCATTCATGAGAAGAAATGTAATATATCTATATATAAACAAAAATCCAATATATATTCAATATCATGCTGTGAATACATTTTCTTTCACAGATGGAAAAAAGAAAGTAAACTCGTATCATAAAATATGAAATTGCTTAATAATATCTCAAATCAATTTGACTTGATTGCACAAAACTGCATTTGTAGTAGATGCTTGGATCATTTATTTAACCTAAGCTAGTGTATTACAAAAATGAATCCAAATTATGTCAAGATTTAATAAAGATTCCTATGACTGTAATTTATTAATATTTAAGATTAATATGACTGTAAAACACAGAGATTTTTATGGGAAACTCTCCATCTTCATCACCTGTTCATCAGAAGTCAACTGAAACACTCTTGGAAAACAAAAAATAACTAAATCAAATGGCTAAAAAGAGTGAAGTTTAGCTATTTCAGGAAAGAAACATCATTTCAGTATTGCCCACTCCTCCCCAAGGCAGCTTCGCATATAAATACTTTGGAAACTGAAAAGAATCATCTGCATTTCTCTAGCTGGGTGAACATTGGCAACCACTTTAAGTTTTCCTTCATTACAACTAAATTAAAACAGTGAGTCTCAATGCTGTAAGAGCCACTTGAGTGAATTGTTTAGTTGGCTGGGGTCCTTCTGTACTTGCTTTTACTTTTAGCAAACAGTTTTTTTATGGAGCATTTCTACTGAGCCCAGAATTTCCCATGTATTAAAAATCAGCCTTTTTGATTACAGTGGGAGCAGAGTTATGCATCTTAATGTAGATTTCAATAGGAAGCAGAGGTAGTGCTGAAAGCTTCCCATTCTCTGGGGGAAAACTTGAGCTTAGCATGCCAGCTTTCCCCACTGGTTTCACTCAGCTCTGCTTTTTTTCTTACATATCCTTTTCAGCTTCCCCCTCCCTGCATGCAGCTCTGGGCATAGAACACTTGCAGCCCATCACCTGTGCCACCGACTCCTACAGGCTTGGAAAGACCAGGTCCTGATGGTACCCACACACAGGTCAACCTGAGAGGTGCTGAGCCAAAGC
This sequence comes from Mystacornis crossleyi, assembly GCA_013400655.1. NCBI lineage: Eukaryota > Metazoa > Chordata > Aves > Passeriformes > Timaliidae > Mystacornis > Mystacornis crossleyi. The sequence goes on from VYZQ01060507.1 coordinate 88,732, forward strand.
CTCTGACAGATTTAGTATCTTTAGGCATGAGGAAAACAGCGCACAAATTCCTGCTGCCTGAATTCAGTGCCATGTGAAAGCTATATAAGAAATGTGAATATCAGGTCCCCATAAAAAACTAGCAAATCCCTTCCTCAGTGAACTTTTAATCTCATTTGCACCTAATTGAGGAGGACAGTCATAAGCACAATAAGGGGATTAGGTGTTTATCTCCTCCTGCTTGGCATCAGTCTAAATGTTCATTTCCAAACAACTTCTCGAGCCCCACCTGGGCGTCCATCCATCCCAAACACCTCCTCTCCTGCACAAACACTCATGTCACTGGGCTGGTCCGGGCACGGAAATCTGGGGAGGCAGCAAACCAGCAACCCAGCAGATAGCAAAGAGCCAAAAGAGAAAGACCATGAGCATACCAGAAAGCAGGCTTTTCTTATTCTAGGCTATGAAATTATTCAATGTAGGAAGAAATGCTAGAGGACAGGTTTGGGGATTTTTTTTTTTTAAATACTGCGGTTTTTAATTTAAAAAAAATATAAGCAAAAACTCCCCTCTCCTGAAAATATCTTGATTTGAGACTTATCAGACTGTTAGGAGTTGAAGTAAGTTTTCTGATTTTCCAAACCCTGTAAGCAATATCTGCAGTTAAAATACTCTTGCTATAGAGCACAAGAACACACAAGAGCTATTGCTACAAACAGCAGCATTCACCTGAAGTAAAAATATCCATGGACAAAGTAAAGTTTTGAAGGCTTACTACCACAAAGGGCTGCAGCTGGACCCCCGTCAAGCATCCAAAAAGATCGTGTCATCAAATGTTTCACAATAACCAGGGTCTCTACTACTACATGAGACAAAAGAGCAAAGAAAGAAACTTGAAAGGGTTCAAAATAATTTGGTTCAGCGTACACAGGGGCAAACTTTTTGAGGCAGTGCAGTAACCAGGACCCAAGGAAGAACAACTCCCCTGTTTTTAAACACTGGCTACCACAGTGGAAAGGGAAAATCACTACTCCACCTATTCTCAAGCTTTCAAGGGAGATGCAAGGAGGCAATCAAGCAAATTGAATAGATCTTACTTCCTTTCACACCCATATGAATCAAACCTTGATAATGCCAAGGGAGGGAAGTTCAGCAGGACAAGAGCTTCTAGCAGACGGGCAGCAAGGGCAGATCCTGCACCGGCAGAAACAATAGCAGTCTGCAAAGGGTGGCATTGCCCACCTCTGCCAAAGCCCCACTCACAGAGTGGGGCACGGTTTTGTTTTGCAAGGAGTGTAAAACAGTTTCAACAGGGGCTGTGGTTTGCTTTTGAAAGGGGTATGGGAGTTCAATCTCTTTTTTGTTAGAAATTACACTCACAACTTTCTTCATCAAGCTACCATGCTCACTAGAGTCATAACGAAATACTAAATTATTCATGTTCCCATTAAAGAGCTCTTCTCTTATTTAGCAACAAAGAAAAACAAAATTAAGGCTCTCTCACTTGCTCCCCTAGGTTTTATTTAAAAACAAGTAAATAAGAAGAACAAAAATTTTCACTTTGACCCTGAAAAAGACAGGTCAGCCTGCGACATTTTCTCACGTTCCTTCTCATTTTACCTTTTCAATCTCCTTCAGCAAAATGTAAACCGATTTTGAAATTAAAAATAAAACTGATATTTTAAACTGACTCCCAGTGGGATTTTGTGTTTGGCTATGTATGGAATATAACGCAATTAAGAATTCTAAGATCTGGGTTACTGTCCTATTTCCGCATCGCTTTACAAAGTGCTGACAACCCTCTGTCAGGTTAGCACTGGTGTAGATTGTGGATTTACACAGACAGAGGGACAACAAGCAAAATCTGCACTGCATGCAAAGGGGTAATTTTTGACAAACTTAAGAGCCCAAATCAGTACCTCCTCTAGTGACGCCTGCACAGTTTTAATCCAAATCAGATTATGTATACATGGATCACTGCATCAATGTTATAAACCTTAGAACAATGCAGGAATCAGAAACAGCAAAGCACAATGCCCTAGATATTATCCAAGTGAGCATTGCATTAGAAATCCCTGTACACAGTGGAGATTTGCCCTGATTCATAGCTTACAATGTTAACTGGATTCGCACCAAGCAAAACCATTTCAAACCATGATAAATAACCCCTTATTTAGATTAGGAATATTAACTGGTCCAATTAAATCAGTGGAGCAAGTTCCCAAGAGAGACAGGAATATTCTAGACAGAAGAAGTCTGAGTGTTTAAAGAGAATTGCATTAACATAAGATGTTCCTTCTACCTTCTGCTTCCAGGAAGAAATCCAAATAATCTTTGTTTATTGTACCATTAGAGCTTGAAAGGGCAAACATTTTGTTTAACAAGACTGCTTTTAAACTTTCCTTGTTTTGTATAACCAGCTATCTGAAAGAGAGTCTGTAGCCAAAACCACTGCCTTACCACCACCACCCCTCATTTATTTCTGGTAAAAGACAGCTATACTACAAGCAGCTGCTATCTAGATTTAACAGGTCAAGATATGACCTCGCATTGCACTTGATTTCAAGCACTTCAGTGGAACAGTTCCTTCTGTTTGAATGCACTATTTGTCAAAACAAAAAAAAAACTGCTGGGAAATATACCAGTTTCAACTAGATTTTGTTGAAGGAAAAAGAAACCCAAGCCAGAGGGGTTTCAGAAAACATTTTTTCAAAGTACCGAAAAGTACAACTTTTTAGTTCAAATAACTTTTCACTTTATGCATTTTAAGAACAAAAAACCTGGAACATTTCTTCTGAGATCCAGAGGGACCCAGAAAGTAAAGCCTTAATTCCCAACATCTCCTATGAACAAACAGTTTACACCCCAAGTACTGATGAAATATTCAACTGTTTAAGAGAAACACATTTCTACTATTCACACTTGCTCACTTCTTCATGAGACATACAAGAAGAAATTCCATTCTGTTTTTAAATTGTTAACCAAAGTTTTTGCCTCCCTCCATCCCCCAAAAGCAACAGAAGAAGAACATGAATCAGAAGCAAGGCAAGAGCTTTGAAAAGGCTCTAGTAATTTAGTACCAAACTAGACAAACTCTTCAGAACTTTATTGAGAAGATAAACAGGACTTAATTCTGATTTGTCTTAATGAAGAAAAAACAGCTCACTGAAGAAATGCTACACACCTTGAATAAGGACCTTGAGAGGGAGAAGAGGAACTTTCATAGCTATAGTGTTCATAGCTATACTGTGTTATAAATGCTTATAAGCTTTATTATTAATTGCTCAGTTTCCTTATTGAAGAAAGCTCAATCCCAAAGGCACTGATGTCAATGAAAAGGCTTTCCTTGACTTCAAATTATGCCTAAATTCACCTTTATCTCCCTGGTGCAGGTTATGGCAAAAGGCATTTTAAAAAGCAACAAAACAACTCTTTTAGCTAACATAATGAGATGCATTTAGCCCAAAGTATAGGAACTAGTTTAGCACCATGTCCATGACAAAGACAGTTTGAATTGCTACTTTTTCTCCAAACTGTAACAGTACCTGATGAACAGCAGTCACAGAATAGTCTGAAATGAACATGACATGAAAAACACACCTTTACAAAACACTGATGCTATCACAGAGGAGAAGAAAAAGGACCTTTTATTTTTGTTTTTCCCCACAGTACAGGCAACATGTCATTCCTCATAGCACTGTCCTGGTGAGGAACCTTGTCCTGCCAGAAGCCAGAGACAAAAGCTGCAGACCCTCCAGAGGTGAGAAGCCTCATGCTTTTACACCAGGAGTTCGAGAGTGTGTAAGGAATAAACTCTAAATAGTACTTCCACTAGCCGAACAATAGCCATAGTTAAGCACATTCTCTATCATCTGATGAGGTTCTGGGTTTTTAAGAAATAGCTTTAAAAGGCCACATTTTCACAAAGAAAATACTTCATTTCATACATAAATCTGTAGTTTACATACTACTCTTTCAGACTGTTAATGGAGCCAATCTATTCTTTCTGTCATTCCTGTTTTTTCTGGGTAGTTTTCTTCCTTAAAGGAACAGGTATTGTAAAATACATAAGCAGTAATTTTAACCAGGTTGGGGATTTGTTTGCTATTCAAGCAGAAGGCTTGTGTTTCAAGCACATTGCCAAAAGGGAGTGTCAGAACATTCAGCCATTCACGGGACACTAATGCACATTTGGGCTGTTTAGTCATTCTGCTGTCAGCCCAAAAAACACCCAAGCATTAGGCTAGTGGTCCATTAACACGTGCCCTGGAGTGTCCTTTACTAACGGGAAATATATCTGTCAATTCCTACAGCATTATAACCCTGTTAAACAGAGCAGAATTCTTCCTGTCATTTGTTAATTTTCATTTAAAAATACATTTTCAATAAAGGCTAGATGCCTCCAATCTGGTGAAATGGGTGGAAGGACATTGCTACATCCTCTCTGTATCTTTGTGGAAAGAGGAGGAAGGGAAACAGCTAGCTACTTTTCAATATAGCTGGATTCAGCCAAAGAAAAAGCCCCACCATGCACCTGCATGCCATAACAAACATAGCTGCAAGTTCCATGCCCTGACTCAACTAAGCACAGCATTTCAAATGTGTGCTGGAGAGCAGATACTGATTTTTTTTCTGGAGAAAAAATACATTTTTGGTATCAGGAATCACACTGTGACTGATGGCATTTGAATAGGATTACATACATC
>VYZQ01060507.1:95635-126546 GCA_013400655.1 Mystacornis crossleyi
GCAGCCAGCATTCTCCATTGTAGGAGAACTCATTTACAAGAAAGACACTACTGTTCTCAGCTGCACGAAAGGGGAAAGGGGTTTATAAAATGGTTGGGAGGTTTAATCTGCCCTAGCAGATGTGCAGCTACCAGTTCTTCCTCCCCCCTCAACCCCCCCCAGAGATAAAATAATTTCCATGGTTTATCATGATTTATCATCAGCCTCTACTCTACCCGAAGTCTATTTCCAGCATGGAGGCCACCTTACGAATGTTTACAAATTGTTCCATTACATAACAACAGCAGGCTTCCCCTCCATGCTCAAAAAGCCCTCTATCTCTCCCCACACTTTATTTGGCATGCCAGTTTCAAATATATTCAACTTGTCTTTCTAGCACATATTACAGAGTCTTCAGTAAAATCATGACACAAAACTCATGCAATGGACCAAAGAACAGTGCTTGAACTGTTCCTCCAAATTGCACAGGTAAGTAAGTAAGGTCACTTCTGAATAAGTCTCCTCAAAATACATACATACAATAAATTGCAAATCACCATTAACAAAACAACAAAGCATTGACTTCTGACAGATTTTAGTATCAGCTTGCATAGTTTACTGTAAATGAAAATAAGCATATGTTATAAAAAGTAGGACTAATGCAGTTTTTTCCTACAGTTTTATATTTCACGTGACAAACCTCCTCCCCAGTACTGCTGACTTCTTCCCTTATTGCCCCATCAGTTTTCAAGAAATAATGTCAAAGTGAAATATGGTTTTGAGACCTCTGTCTCGCCGCCAACTTTTGGAAGAGGCACTGAGTTCAAAAGCTAATAGGTGGGTGATGGGGAGATCACAGCCCTTCCGAGGGCTATGAGTATGGCATCTTTAGACTCCTCAAAACCATTGTTTTATTATTTATAGGCATTTAACATTCAAGTCTGTGTTAGTCTGGACTATTCTGAGAAGGCCTTGCATATTGTGCTCTGATTAAAGAAATTTCTTAGTTTGTATTTTTTATTGGAAAACTGATTCCCTCTTAACCATCAAGATAATTAGGATTTTTTGAAATGGAAATCAGATTTCCTTATTATTCTGTCTGTCTCTCCACTGAAATGTCGACATCCATGTTTTGCTTAATTCTGATGAGCTATAGAGAGTTATTACTTCAAGCAAGTAGAATCAGCTTAACTTACTGGCATTTTAAATTAACTGACTTTTGATTTGTAAATATTTGCAGTGCATTCTCTTAGACGAACGTTGGGATATAACCTAATTGGTAAGCTTTAAACACGTAGCTCATTAAGCACTAATGTATTCAGATCCAGCATGCACCCCTATAAGAAAGCAGCAGAGCAGGTTGTAAGGAATTGATGGTGCAAGTAGTATGTGGGAAGTGAGGGAGATACTCACAGGTGAAGAGCAAAAAAGAAATCATGTCAATAACTGAAGGCAGTATTAGTTCCCTAGGGATTATCAACCCAGATTAAACCAGGAGCTATTCTTTTATTATTCCAACAGCAGTCTCAGTGCCTTGTCGCATCTTCTCGCCCACTTCTCTCAAAGGCACCTAGGCACAATGCTTTTACAAAGTCAGTTTACCCTGTATCAAATCACCCCCCAGCACAGCAGCTCCCTCACAGAGCTGTGAGCACTAAACAGAAGCAGGTACGGAATCACAGTGGTGCCTGCGAGCAGAATCCTGGTGACACTGGAGCTGCCAGGGCCCTGCCCACATCTGCCACCATGGTCTGGGCAGTGGCAGCACGTGACATTGGGAAAGCCCAAAAAAAGCGTGCCCAGAGCCCAGGGTGTCTCCCACTGCCATTAGTGATGTAGATGGAGGCTGTGGGTGACCTTGTCCTGCAGCTCCACATTCATTAAGCACTGAGCATTGCCCACATGCTTCAGCACGTATCACAGGAGAAACAGGGCAGCACGTGCTCACTCCCTGCACAGATTTCCTCCCCAGTTTGTACCCATACCCAGCCTCCTCCACAAACAATGTAAACAGATAATTCTGCCCTCAGAGTCCCTTCCCCAAGGCCTGCGCATGCTGCAGTGTGCTGAGTGCACTTCTTAGATACGTGGGCAGAGCCTCCTTACATCTCACTCCATCTCCTCACGGGAGACCTCATTACTTTCCAGATCAAGTCTCAGGGCAGCATTTGGTGAAGGGCAAATGCTTCCCTCCCACCAAAGCATTTAGGTTGCCTTAATTCCTCAGCAAGCATGAGAGAGCAACATTTTACTTTTGCTAAGATCCTGGGTTCTGTCTCCTCTGTGGTGCTTCCTGATATTTAGTAATTTGTTTTGACAGCATGGTACAGTGGATTTGTATTCTGGGGGCAGCTCAGGTCAGGTGGTTACAGAGGGAGGACAAAGCCTGAGAAGCTACTGCAGGCCCAGCAGCAGCCCAGAGGCTTGTTCTTAATTTAGACTCTCAGGACAGAAGCTCGGAGCACTGACAATTACACTTCCGTACAAGGATAGGCATGAGGCTCTTAAGGAGCTTTGACCCACAGTATAGATTTTGCAATCAGTTTCAATATGCACTACCAAGCCAGGAGAAGAGAGGTTTCTGAGGACTGCTAATGGATCTAGATTATTCTTCTCTCCTAACCCACTGCTTGGTTATAGGTGAGCATAGGTGGGCAACCAAAGCCTTCTGTGATTCTTTTAGAGATTGCTGTGTTTTCAGAGGATGACTTGGACAGATTTTATAATTGAGCTGTGCAGTGCCATGGATCCTCAAGTATTTCCCAGAAAATCTCCCTGTTAAATCATTTTTATAGGTATGAAATCTTTTGTCTTGACTTTCTGTGCTTGGAGGTGCTTTGGGTGCAATACAAGAAGGACTTAAAGGTGCTGGGAAACTTGAAGGAAGCATTTAATATTTACTGCTGAAGGATTACGCAGTACATATACCAACGTATGTACATGAATGAAGATGTAAATTTCTTGTTCCCTCTTAGCACCAAAGAAGAAACATTGGACAATCACTAAAATTGTAAAAGACGCCTTCACTTTAGCAGCGAAACTGTTTTCAGAGAGGTTTTACCATTATCTACAGCTCAGCTACTAATTTAGCTGCTTACTTGAGAAGTGGCAACTACAATTACTTGAAAAGATGCAAAAAAGCCAAAAACGTGATGAAAAGATGTTTCAGCGTCTATACAATGAATCACGACTGACCTTCTCAGCAGTGTGTCCTCCCACGCTTTAGAGAATACATTATTACAGACATAAAATGGCAAGATTTTTTGTGCATTTTGTGTACAAAAATCAGCAGTATCTCAGGAAAACTACACACACTACATATGCTACTTAATTGCTCTTCAAAGTGAAGGAAAAAATCAAGATGCTCTGCCTTCTGTGATACAAAGTGTTGCCTGAAAGGGTCTTAATCTTGACATCCAAGAAATCATGAGGTCCCAACATCCTGGGCTACACTCTCCCACCACTTTCCTGCAGTATGGTGACTTTTGAGCATGGAGAGCAGTCAGCGGCTGGAGTGGCCTCAACACAGGATCTGTGGCTTACAGTGACATTAATGCCATCCTCTTACTCTGCTTGGCCAGAGCCAGCAAAGTTTCCATGAACATGTCACGTAGCCAAGGCAGATGGTTGAGAAAACAAACTAAAAATCTACTGAGATCTTGCTGAACAGGTTAGAATCCTGCTGACTGCAGATCACACACTGGAGGTTTGATTCCATTGTGTTCACCCCTCAAATAAAAGGCAGACACCAACACGAGTAGCATTTATTCCCATACCTGCAAGTGTGCTCTAATCAGTTACATTCAGTTTACTCAGATTTTCCCCCCTGAGCAACTGTATCATGTACATATCTGTGTTCTGGGAAACATAATAAAATCCTGAGGCATTCAAGCAAGCGCGATCAATTCAAATGCGATAATGTAATTCCACTAGTAAAACTCAGTACACCTAACAGAATGTTTTGATGCTGATCTAGCTTTGCAAAGTACGTTTTGCTCCTGCTGGACTACTGTCAACTTCAGTTGAAAGAGGACTACAAGTATTTTTTTTCTCTGCCTGAGATTCATAATGTATAATGACATTTTTTTCCAATAATTTGCTGTTCAAGCGTTTTGGGGTAAGATTTTTTTCCTCTTATGCTGTTTTTTTCTTTCAGGCCATGACCTTCCTCTGTTTTAATAAAATAAGATCAATATCCACTTACCTACTTCACAAAATGCTACTCATGAGTATCTAGTAAGTTAAGGCCCATGAAGTACCTGGATCAAATTATCATGCAACATATATGCATTTCTTTTTTTTTTTTCTTGCAAGACTTGTAGGAAAGATTATCATTTAGGCATAATCTTACAAATAATTACAAGTGCTCCAAGTACACATTCACCTCCTGGAGCTAAGGGTTTGTTGAAAGAGTACATTGAAACACGAAAGAAGCATCTTTAAAAATACACTGAAAAGGCTAAGCTAGGAACGCACAAACTAGTAATATAAAAGATTCCTTCTTCAGTAATAAATGGAAGTGTTTTCTATGGTCAGCTTTAAGCCCCAGAAAGAAAATTCTGTTCAGGCTATTCATGGATTTTTCATTTCAACACTTCTGCATGCTGCTCTAACTTTGACTTTTTTTTCCCCGCAGTATATCGTACAGAGGGGATTTTAATGTGCTGACCAAGAAAAAGATGTCTGTTTGGTAATGTATTTACTCTGCAAAGAGATCATAACAGTTCTGCATTTTAACATAAAAATGAGTTTTAAGTATAACTTCAGTGTTATGTTGCTAGGTAATGATGTGACAAAGGCACTATATACCTTTCACTCTGAAATCTGAAGTTTCTATTCAAATCCACTTTCAGATAATTTATGTATCAAAGACAAAAGATGGATCTCAATCATTCCTGCATACTGCTTTTCAAGTACCCAGACATCTTCCCTTACCTTCCTCCTCTCCCACCAGCTTGCAGTTCTTCAGCTCCCAAAATGCACGCTCATAAGTTTGGATGAAAAAGCATAAAAGAAACCCCATATGTGATATGACAAAACGGAACAGGTACCTTTATTAAGAAACATGGAAGGATGGCTAGGAAGAAGAAAGAAACAGAAAACACTGGCTTATTTTCCTGTCACATGCCACAGATGCTGCTGCCAGCCACTCTGTAGCACTTGGTACAGAATAAGTAAGGGTATTTGTCTTTAATTCAATTAAAGGTAAAGGTAAAGAACAGATCTACAGTATTTACCAGACACTACCAGGCCAAGATCTACATTAAATGTGAAAATGCACAAAATGATTGAAGACATCTTACCAAAACAAGAAGGTCTTTCCTCCTAACATATAACTTGAAGACAATTTCCATTTCAAAAAAAATAAGAAAAACTCACATCTCCCTTTTAAAATCCACAGGAATTATTTAAAATGTTAAATCTCTCTTCCAGATTTGTCCTCAAAACTGTTTTTGTTTGGGGTTTTGTTTAGCCTTAGCTTTTTTCCAAACTCCAGGTTTGGGGGGAGGGATGCAGAAATACTGTATATTGAGAGAATACTTAATTTAGTTTTTATTTTAGTTCTGGGCCAAGGTTATGTACGTTTTATTCAGTAAGACATAACGTTCATTTATTTCTTATACTTTAGAAATGTTACCTGTTCTTCAGTGCATACACAATCTAGTATTACTAATTTTGATGAGACAGTTCATGTCAGAACTTTAACTTTAACCACCTGATCTACCCAGTATCTAATCACCTGTGTACTAAGATAAATACACCCCCTAGATAGTACTCATAGTGTTTATAGCAGATCTATATAATGTTTAATAATTGTTCATCATTGCCATGACATCTGAACTTCTGCATGTTCAATCTCCAAAATGGATCAGTCACTTTCAATGTGTGGTACTCAAACTCCAGCAATCTCTCAAATATCACTCAGCAGGTCTTAAAATTAGATGACACAAGTGTACTGGCAATTAGCTTGCAGGCATTTGCACTTCAGTTGTAAAAAAAAAAAGTGAGGCTTTTCCAATTAAAGAAAGTTTTTAGAAACTACACAACAAAAACAGTCATTTCTTAATTTGCCACAGATAAACTTATGATAGGCACAGTTTCAAGTGAGAAACAAAATTCCAATAAAATATGCATATTGCCCAATCTTTATTTTAACTGCTAAGGACCAGATACAGTGGTACATGAATGTATAGAAAATCTAATGGATAGAAGATCAGGCCACATTAGAGCCTTACCAAGAAAGATGCCTGAAAGAAAGTGAAAAAATGCCCCTGTAGCTTCAAAGAACATACAGTCAGCTCATGGCTCAGGATAAGGGAAGGAATAACATCACTAACGAGCATTTTATTTTGTCACGACCAAGTGAAAACACCAAGCAAACACGACAATGGACCAGAATATAATTGCCTCCTCTTGGTCCACAAGCATTTTTTTAATGGGATCTTTCAAATGTACCTGAGAAATACACTGTCATCAGCTTTGTCTCAAAATATCTACCAGTGGTGCTAAATTCTGCTCAGAAGCATAGTCTGAAACAATTTACTCATGGCCCAACGCGTCCTGGCAGCCTTTCAAAAAAATCAGGAAAGGTTCCTGGTAATCGTTGCCATGAAGTGGTACCACCAAACAGAAAAGGACCAGAGAACAGGACCAGAGAAACTCACCCTTCACAAAGTGGAACCAGCTGCAAATATAATTTCTCTTGCCAAAAATCCATGTCAGGTCAAGCCTGGCCTTACCAACAGCTACAAAACAGACATGACCATGAGGCTTATGTCACAGTCTGGCTCAGTTACTGAGGCACTCTGAGGCACTGACAACTTACTTGACATTGATTTCTTCATTGGTTAAAGGCAGATAACACCGACTTCATTGATGCAACGCTGTCACTAAAACATTAGTTCCTTCTTCCTCCCCTGTCTTCCCTTGGCCACCATCCAGAGGCTGCCACCTCTAATGACTTCAGAAACACGCAGTCCCTCTTCCTGAATACTAGTGTCCATCAAAAGGCAATGGGTACATATGTGCTCTTTTGGTACCCCAACTCTGCCTTTGGTGTTACTCTGCACAGAAATACATGCAAGAAGATCTTAAACCATCTAAATTACTATAGATGTGCTCTGTGTTCAGTGCCAATATTAGCAGGTGTAGGAATTCTCTTTTTTAAAACTTGAAAACAAAATTATTCTGAAACATTTCAAGTGTCGAGCTGGGAAAAAAAAGAATCCCAAATGTCAACACTTCCAAATGGAAAACAACCTGAGGTGAGCTTTACATAAAGTAAGTGGGGCATTGCAGCATAAGGTATATTTAGGAAGAGGAGAAGGTAGTGAGTGTTCTGGTGCAGCTGTGAGGAGGTTTCTCCTAGGATGGAAAGAAAAGGAGGAAAAAGAGGAGAACAAACCCCTTCCTGAAAATTAGCACAAAGAAACAGATGCGATACTAAAACCCAGTGTTGGCTACATGATGGCAAATCCAAATACTCCCTTACTCATAAATTTTACTAGGTATTATTTCAGCAGATTATTCATATACATTTGCTTCACTTAGCAGGTATCCCATTCTTTTCACCATCTGCCTCCTCCTTGTCCTTGATCTACTCATTCTCTTCTGCTCTCAGACTTTTCTGCTCATGTTTTTTTCTAAAGACCCTTCATATTAATTTTTCCAGTGCTCCCCTCCACAAACAATCTGAAACTTCACAGCACTAAGGGCGAAATATCACTATTCAGCCACCCAAAGGAGGCAGGACAATGCACAGCTGTTCTTAAAAAGATTAAGGAAAGCAGAGGAGCCTCAGAGTGCCCTGCTGATGAAGTACCAACAGAGAAACTTATTTCTGTAAGAGTTTCTTCTTCTCCTCTAGTAAAAGTAGCTGGCAGCAGCCTCTTTCTGAGGCTGAAGCCCCCCCAAGACCCAGGCAGGTGGCTGCCCACAGCACCATGCTGGCCACAGCAGCAAAGGAGCCTTTTTTAGCCTATGTCTAGCCCTAGCCTTGCTGTCACACACAGCTACAGCAGAAAATCTTGTTCTTCAATTGCCTTTGGCACACCTCCTACTTGAGGGAGCACAAGACAGCACAGAAGCTACACAGGCTTGCATGCTGGCTTCTCCTTTTAAGGCTGCATGAAGTTTAATCTCATTTGGACTGCATTGTGTGCACCAAAACAACAAACAGGTAGATCATCATGGTATTTGTTTTGCACATTTTGTAACCCAGTTGCTTCATACACTTCTCAGAAGTACAAGACTCAACAAAGAATTTGCTTGGGGAAGAAAAAAAAAAAGGGTGAATCATGCTAATTCTGCACAAACCTGGGCCAACAACACAGAATAACGTACTTGAAAGCATCTTCTGTTTCCAGTTTGTTACATGTTGTCTTCGGCATCTCAAACCCTGTGCCAGTAAATAACACACAAGATAGATGAACATAAGCTGCTGCTTGACATAAATAGCAGCAATCCCATTTACTGCTCACCTGACTCTCATTGGGGCTCTGAAATTCTTAAGAGGAGGGGGGAAAAAGAGGAAAGACAAAACCAGAAAATTGGTGTGCAGGGAAAAGCCAACACTGTTTTCTTTTACTGACCCCTAAGACCACATTTCTGCCACAGCACTGCACTGGTTCCCTTGTGTCACCACTGCCCCCAGGGCAATCTTATCACACCTGCTAAAACCTCACGTCCACAACTGCTTACAGGCTACAGACTCACACCGAGTCTTTCACAGGGCCCTTGGTATTTCCGGTGTTACTGGTAGTCCTGCACGCCTCACTAGCGCTTCCAAAGGGTACATTATGCTGTGCCAGACACCAGGGCATTTCTAGCCAAGGGGATGCAAGATGCACGTGATCACATTGCTCACTGTCTCCCCCGCTGCTTTCCCAGTTTCAGCCATGTTTTGAAAAGGCACAAGTCTCCTGGATGCACGCTTTCCAGACAGTCTAATGAGCACCAAAGCCTGGGCAACACCCAGTGTGCAGTGCAAAGGCAAAGCAGGAAGGGTGGCCCGTCCATTCCTGGCACTGCCCCACCAGACCACTCCTGACTGAGGCACTGCTAGAGCTCTCTGGGAAGGAAGGAAGGACAGAAGGATGGAAGGAAAAGAGCAAACATTTAGGAAATGTTATTAGAAATAAGTATAATATTTGGAGTATTATTCTGTAAGTGAATCAATCAAGACGTAATTAATATTAGTTTGCTTTGGACCCAGATGCACTGAAGTACACTAAAATACTGTATTTTTTAACTCTATGATGGTATGGTCGGACACACTGTATAACTATTTCACCTACATATGTGAGCACCATGACCACCACAGGGGCAAAAACCTGAGTAGTTGCACATCCAAGGAACAAAAAATTGCAACAAAAGGTAAACCTAAGAGACTGCTGATAGTAAGGACATTCCCCCTTCAAGATAAGTAACAAGATGAGCAGTATGAGGAGCAGATGAGACCCCCTCCCCTTTTGGGAAAGGGACAAGTACCTTGAGTACAAGCTTGAGCAGTACGTGTATTGCTGAATATCCTATAATCCTACAGTAATATAATTACTGTATGTAAAAGTGTGCACTGCAGCATGGCACTCTGGAAAGGTTTTATAGATACCGGAAATGAACTGAATAACGTGAAGTGCAGTCCTCTGAAACTTTCACAGATAAAATATATATTGCACATCCCTGCCCAATCATCTTCAGAGATCAGTCTTTCATTCAAAACTAATATAAATCCAAACACAATGACTAATATAAATCCAAACACTTCCGACCTGACTGGTCTACCAAGTAAGGTGGCATGTTCTGCCAGCCATCTGCATTTTCTGCTCAGAACAGAGAGAGTAAAAATGTTTACAGTTATTTGAAAAACTCCTGCCCGACTAACAACATTCCACCAAAATGCAAACATACACATTCTAAAGCACAGTTTACTTACTTTGGCTAGAACACAGCTTTTATGGGATATGTTGTTTATTGCAAGAGTTTCTAAGCTGAAAAAACAGCTGTACACAATTCCAAGTAGTTTGAATCCCTCGGTTTTTACAAGCTACAAATGGAAAGGAAATATAACCACACCCCCACAAATATCTAAATAGTAACAATTTCCAATTATTTCCACAGCCACAAATGCTATAGTGGAAAACAATCATAGTTGCAGCATCATCATTACAGTTAGGATGAAAAAAAAATAAAAAGACCTCGTGTAATAGAGCAAAAAACTAACAAAAGCAATGGTTTCAGCTTACAGGAGCAAACCTATTATGGCCATGTCCAGCCCTTTTCTATTTCAAATTTAATACTACTCCGTGATCTATAAAATTACCATTAGTGATAGAAGAATAAGCTACACAAGCTGAGAGCATTGCTAGCTGAAAAACTGAAAGGGGCTCAATTCCATAGCTCACAGTGAATATTCTCACCCCAACACCTTTCTTAAGTGTAGTGTGGAGGTATCTAGGTGTCCTAGCATGGGTGAGAGGAAATTTAGGGCATGGCACACCAGTACAGCTGCTGCAAGCTGTGCCCCAAGCAATCCCCCATGCAAGTCCCGGCACTCCGTGTCAAGCTGCTCCTGACACTGCTTTTTGGAGGCTGACCAAACGTGCAATTCATCTGGCCTCTCAGAAACTGCTCTGGCTTCAAGACAGAAAGCCATGTAGCCATGTTAAAAGTTTTCAGGGCCGTCTTTCTTATAGGACGCAAGATCTACATGTCTGGGCATGCATCAGCCCAGACACATCCATCAGGAGGACGGTCGGACACAGACAACAGTCAGACAAAGACCAGACTTGGAGCATAAGCACAACTGAGACGTATTATGCCCACTGAAATAAATAGAGCGTGTCTAAAGGCTTCTCCCAGCTGCATTTGGGCTCACTCATAGCTGGCTCTTGGTTCAGACAACTCAGCGAATTTTGCGCAGATGCCAAATAACTGTGACTGCACTCTCCGCGTCGCTGTCACGGCGCTGGAGCACCAAGCTCACAGAAGACGCGCTTCCCAGCGCTGGCCAGGTGAGGGGTGTATGGATGTGGTGGCAGCTGTGACACCAACGCTGGGGGGACAGCAACATCCACAGCCATCACTGACCTCTCCCTTTGGCCAGTGTCCTGGAGGAGTGTAGAGTCCAGCTGTGCCTGGCACAGTCCTCAGCAGCCCACCCTTCCCGAAGGCTTACTCTGCCCAGCTAACACTGAGGTTGATGTACCATTAATGATACTAAATCAGAGACACTGGGTTCTTGGATTCGAGTGGGACCACTGCAAAAGTATCAACCTCTCCAAATTTTTTTTTTAATTTATAGCCGTATCTTCACACCTACCTTTTAGGTATGTGCTCTTAAAACTTTTGTTACAAACTAAAATACAGTAATGTTTTATGCAAGTTGGTATGGAAAACACACTTCATGAAGTTCAGGTTGAAATGTATATTGATTAATCTTATCTTAGTTTCTTGAAGCACACAGCTAGATTCTGAATTCAGCATAAGTGAAGATATTCTCACCCTAGCTGGCTTCACAAATATCAAATTTCTTCTGCAACTTCAAACGATCAAGGGCAAAACTTAAACATACTTACTTGATGCTTATCCACAATTTCTTCTTAAAAAAATAAAACCAAGTACCTTTATTCCAGAGTAAAAAAAAAAAAAACAAAAAAAAACAAAAAAAAAAACACCCTCCCCCCCCAAAAAAACCAAACAAAACAAGCAAATAAATGAAAACCAAACAACAAAAATCCACCACACCAACATCCTCCAGTGACTTCTGACATGTTTCCAAAATCCATTAGTCAGGTACATCAAAGTCACTATCACCAGAGAAACTAGGTTTATTTTTCCTATGCTGACAAAGAGACCAGAAGAGTACTACTACCGTTAGGGCTTTTACCAGCTCATTCAACCTCTGCCTCTATCATTTCCACCAGCTTTATTTGATCTGAATTTGCAGGCCAGAAATTCTTTACTGACAACTATAGGCAATGCATGACCTGGGCAACATCTCTGGAGCACAGAGGCAAAGGTTCAACAGGCCAAGATTTTCTTTTTTTTTTAGGTTTTCTGATTGCCCTTAAAAGTTATATAAAAGACTTTAAAGGCCTCTGAGAACTCAGAAAAGGATAGCAAGGAAACAAAAGCTCACAGCTATCCTATGATGTTTCAAGATTTTGCTTCAGAAAAAGTAAATACTGAGACTGCACGCAGATTATGTATGTTCTCCAACGCTCTTAAACTGCATCTTTTTCCCTTTTATTACTGGGTTTTACTCTTACTTGCTATGGGAACATATTAGAGTTACAAATTATCAAAAGCAAAATGACAAGAGAAATCTTTAAATAAGGCAAGACAGGCTAACACCAAATGCTCTTTAGAAATGCATCCTGTGTCAGTGTGGGTAACACACGCTTCTTGTACGAGACAAGCAATCCCACCTCATAGTTCTGTCCATCTCCCATTATGCCGCTTCTGTAATGTAAAGGCACTGACAGATCTTACCGCTGTACAAAAGATGCAGCTGCATTCCTGAAGAGTGGTCATCTTATCCAAGGAATATTCAGAGAGACATAGCTTGCAAGTGAGGAGAGGCTCCAGAGCTAACTCTCCAGCTTGTGACTCATCTGCTGTCATGGTGTGAGGACAAGCCTTCCCAGCAGAGCCCATCCAGTCATTAATGGTCCACTCAGCCTGAAAAGAGAGATGGATCGGCAGCTGAAACCTCGCACAAGCCATGCAGTTGCGTCTGTTGCTCTGAGAATTTACATCTCAGATCCATAAAAGTACCTGCACACCCAAATGTACTGCTCAACATCTTGGGGCCAGTCTCAACTGCAGGCCATTAAAAATTTACAGAGTACACCTCCTCAAAAGACCTGAGCTGGCTGGGTTCTCTGAGAACACTCACCTTGCTGACACAAAGCACCTCAGTCAGGCTGCTTAAAATCAAAATAAAGAAAAAAACAAACACACACAAAACAAAACTCACACAGATGGGGCATTACATATATATATATATGTATACATATGCATACATATATATATATATATATATCACTCTGCCTTTTCAAATGAGTCTCAGATTCATACTCCTCCCACCCAAATGGTATCTTTCAGTCTTCACTGCACCCACACAGTTCCAGTGAGTGTCTTCACTCCCACTTTCTATTCCAGCGGGTGTCTTGGGAACTTCCCTAGGCAGTGCAAGACAAGAACAGATTCCCACTTTTTAGGCAAGCACTTCAAACATTTAGTCTGTTATGTAGGTGGTGGATACCATGAACTCCACCTTCTCTGTGACTTGTCACTGAGTTAATGAGCTGGCACTCTATTGCAAGAGGGGTCGTGAAGGCATCTAAACCCAAGAAAGGGCTTCAGATTGCATGTGCTACTTCACACAGGGCTGGAGCTTAAACCTAAATGAGTGAGAGCATTTCATGTGCAGTCCTCTTTTTTGCATCGCCTTAATGATGCCAGAAAGTAGCTTTTGTTCTACTTGGATCTCACTTCCTGGCATTCAGCTCTTCTATTTATTTCGTAGGCCTCTGAGGCATCTAACCGATGCTTGTGAACCAAGAACTAAGTGCACTACCACTTCGACAGGGAGATGCTGAGGAGAGCCATGTTTTCACTACACATCACAGCAGTGCTTGGGGATGAAACTTGTATTCTTTGATTCTTTGAATGGAAATATCATGCTTGCATGAAATGCTTTCTGGCCTAAGCATTTGAAAACACTGCACCATAATCATGAAAAATCTCAAGACCATCATTCTTACACAGTAACACTGAAAAAGGAATTAAAGAGAATATCCTTGTGCTTAATGAAACAATGAAAATCCTATTTGCAGATTTTACTCACCTCAGCACAGACGGTGGGGTTCATTACAGTATTTAAGGCACAGGAGAATCTATCCCCACCTCTAAGAAACTTGGCCCAACTTCCACAGATCTCCTTCTGAATACACTTTGCTGATGGCAAGACAACCTTCACGCATATTTCACAAGCGGAGACCTGATGGCCAGCTGCGCACAGCTGCTTGCAGCAGCACCAGAGTGCAGCTCTACTAAATCCGAAGAGCTGCATCACAAATGAAGGCTGCATGAACATGAAACCGATCAAGACCTATCCGTGTGCCTATCAGATCTGACATCTCTTGAGGCAAATCAGAGACTTGAGCCCTTTGGTCCACTTCTGCTGGCCTCCCTGCTGACTTGCAGTACCTGCTGAATTCCTCCCTCGGGGGAGAATGATGGGGCTCTTGGAGTTTGTGGGACCTTTCCCTGCAGCTCCCATCTCATAACCTGACTCACAGCTGAGCCCATCCCCAGGCTTGTCCCCTAAGCTTCATGCCCTGTGCTCCCACCATCTGCAGCAAGACACTTTCTCTTCAAAAACCACAAAACCACAACAAATCTGGGTCAGAGCACACTTATCCTTTTTTTTAATTTTTATACTTTGCAGTTTCCTAGCCTCACTTGTCAGAGAAGCCATCAGATTTGTACCTGGGGATGCCTTTCTTGAAGCACACAGTTTTAAGAGATATGAAAGTCATGCCCAAGATTCTGGCAACCAAATTCCTGACCACAAATCCAAAGCAAACTCTCTTTTTATGGCTTGCTATCACTAGTTTAAAACAAATGCTATTCCTACATTATTCTTGTTGCAGCCCTGGGTCCTGCTACCATGATGCCCCTCACAATTTGCTCTATACAGTTGCAGAGCTGGAGCTCCAGCACAGCCAGAAGCCTCAGAAGGAAGCCTCCCTCTGAGCCAGGAACTGCAATAATTTTCTGTAATTACTGCAGCAGGGTGGGGGGGGAACACTGAGTCACTGTAAATGCTATGGCAGATCAAGAACTACCTGATATTTAAACCTACATGCTAGACGTTATCTCAGTATTTAGGGAAATTGTAACACATTTACTCAGGTTGCTTTTCAACAGCAGCTGCATCTGTACAGGTGAGCTACTCACCCTCACTCTGCACTGATCTGAAATTTCTTCATTTACACAGTAAGAGGCAGCAATGTTAAAAGGAAGGAAGCACAAAAGAACAGGTAGGAGTATTTCAGGATGTGGGAATGGATATAAAATGGATACAGCTATTTCAAAAGTCAGTGTTCTTATAACTAAAAGGGTTATAACCCTGCACACAGGCAGCACTAAGGCAGCCGTAGGGAGATTCAGGTGTATGATTGAGGTTTAGGGCTAGGGGATAATTTTAGATGGCCTAAATCCAGCACTCAGTGTGACAGTGATAGTGAAGAGCAGACTCCTGACACACCGCTCTGCGCTAGTAGCAACCTAATGCCATAGTGTGCTGGCTGTAGGAACTCATTACAATATCCCACTGTTATTGATGGTAATCCTTGTCCGCAAAGACTGCAGGTTAAATTCAGTTTTGCTCCCTGTCCCACCACACATCTGCCCTTCCCTCACACCAGGATGCCAGAGCCTAGCTGAGGTTCTCCCTAAAACAGGCAGAGCAAATGACACCAAGCTAGCCTGGCAGATCAGAGGATCCACCCCCAGACAGCCCAGGCCGGCTCACCTCACTGCAGCCTCATTAACTTCATCGGAGTTCATCAAATGAAGCAAACAGGATCAGAGAACACAGAGGCAGCTCCATGTCCTGCCTGCTCAGCCCTTAAAAGAAACAGTGTGGCTACCAGGAAGAGCACTCCTTCCACACTCCCTAAGAGGCCAGCTTGTCCACAGGCAGCTCTCCAGATCAGGCTGGCACAGGCAAAGCCATCCTGTTGGCACTGAACCCCTGCCTGTCAAAGGGAGAGCAGATGCATGGCCTGCTCCTTTTCCCAGAGCAACCCAACCCACTGGTGCTTGCATCTACCCATTAGAAATGGGACTTCTACTACTGCTGCCAAGGGACACATGCCAGGGGAAGAGCTCAAGGATATGGAGAAAGATAGCCCCATCCAACAGCAGTTGGGCTCTGAAATCAGGTCTGCAGGGAAGGTTCATTCTCATCATAACCAGATCAGGTGGTGGAAACAATGGGGAAAGACACATCTTCCTCCAGTTCTCAGCCTCTACTCCTCCTGTTCTTCCCCAACACTTCAAAATGCATTGTCCTCTCTCAAGCTCTCCAGCTATCTCCTCAACTTTACCAGCCTGGCAGAACTCACTTTTCCAGGTGCTGCAGGGAAGCCATGAAATTTCACCTCAGTTTTTCTGAGGTTTTATGGCTTTCACTTTGCTACACTTATCCCACAGACTGTCATTATTTAATTACACATTCATCAGTAATCTTTACAGAGGATTAAAATTCCTATTGTAATTACAAGTGAGTTGCCAATAGATTAGATTGAAAATAAAGCATCTTGGATGTATGTGTTGTGCAGGGGAAGAGGGAGTCACTGAAGAATTTTAGGAACAAAGAGGAAAAGACCATTCCACATTTAGTTCTATGAACAAAAGTGATGGGAAATTAAAGTAAATGGAAAGTTTCTGAAAAACAATGGACCCTCATATAAATAAAATACATTGTTAAGCATCAAAATCCCCCCTTTCATGCTCACAAACACAAATGACCTGTTTAGGAAAGCATCCCAAACAAAGCAAGAAATGTGTCACTGAAACTGTAGTGCGGCACCTTAACTCCACAAAAAAACCTCCACTGAACAGCAGCACAGGCTCCACAGGATGTTGTGGAATACAGATGAACACATCTCAAGTGTGTTCTAATCCAGAGAAATACACTAGTCTGAATCCAGCACCAGCGTGAATCACGGCAAGGAAGGGCCAGACTGGCCCCGGTGTGCGTAAACACTCAGGAACTCTAAAGATCCACTTTTTTAACCTACTTCTACCAGTCACGTGCGTGCACACGCAGATCATACTCCTTTCACGTTGCACAGGATTTCCAGGAAATTGGACATCTTTCCTCAAATTGTACGCTGCTCATCTCATAAGGAGAGTCATACTTCCCTGGCTCTGACCCTGACGGTGCTGATGCCACAGGATAAGGCAGGACCAGAAAGTCTGAACCAACATGAGTGAGCTATGGAGGGTCAGCCCCATGGAGTGGAAACTGCACAGTCACCAGGACCAGAGCATGCCAAGCACTCAGACCTGTCAGCGTTTCCATTGCACTCATCTGCCTGCAGACACTTTCGCTCTGTCTCTGGAAGGTGACAAAGCTTTGTGCTTTCCTGTAGCACTGAAACATCTCAATGCTACTTGTAAGCAAGAAAACATTAGAGTGTGCTCAAAGCAGAAAGGGCTGAGAAGGGTAAGTTCAAGCAGGAACACTAACATGAAAGCATGGAGATTTTGAGTGAAATATGAAAAACAGAATACAAGCACTGGAGGAAGGAATGTAGAACTTGTCTGCCTTCAGGGCCTCCTGACACCACAGTGTCTGACGTCTAGCCTTGAAAATTACTTCCTAACAGCAACTATCTGCAATGCCTGCTTCTAGACAGGTATCCATTGCAAATCCTGGCAGTATCCCGAAGTGGAAACTACTAACTCCCTGTGATGGGGGTGAGAGCGTGGCTCCGTGGTTGTCTGGCACACAGCCAAGGTCAAGCCACCACAGCTCAATGGAGGTGTCAAAAATCGATGCAACCTAGGGCTGAAACCTTCCCTGTAAGCACGAATTTTAAGGTAACATCCTTGTTACAGTCACACAAAGGCTCACTTGAGTCTGCCCAGCTGCCTCAAACCATGACTACTACCAAAGAACAGAAGTTACTCTGTGTCTGGGATAGAGCAAACAAGCCAGGCAGTCTCCTGAGCTGCAACATCAGGACATTGTCAGTGTGCCTGCAACCGACTCACTCTATTTAGCTAAAAAAAATGTGTCTGAATGTGACTTTCACCAGTTAGAAACATCACACAAAATCATTAAACCCTCCTGCGCTGAAGCTGGAGGAGAATGAATGGAGTATGTTCAGCACCACTAGTTATCATTTCATTTTTCACATCCTACATCCAACTGCAACAAAAGACCTCTCGGAGTAGCTACTTCAAGTTGTGAGTTTACAAACAATTCTGCCGAAGTTAGTCAAGGTCTATGCTTTTACCTGCAATTAGAGTTTAAAGGAAGCCAAGAAATGCACAAATATGAGACACATTGCTCCAGGAAACATTAATGGAACAAAAAGGGTCCTTAATGTGTTTTCCCCTGGGGGCTGGCATGTCCATCCTGTGGGCAGGGTGAGACCTGAGAGGCCCCTCTACCCCAGTACACCCTAAGCTTGCCATAAACCAGCACCCAGGCATGTGGACTTGCACAAAAATGGAGAGATTGAAAAGAGGTATAAGGATATATACATGTGGGTCTAACACCTAGCACAGCACTTCCCCCTTTTACAAAAACAACCTGAAACATTTTAGTATCAAAACAAACTCACAGCACATGTGCTACATTCCTATTTAGTGTACCAGGTATTTACTAAACTTTCTTGGAGAAACATTTGCAAGCAATTCTTTCTCACGCCCTAGAGATTTTTCAAGTACTCCACCCATTATGAAATTACTTCACTGCCATACAAAAACCCGGTTTGACATTGTTCACTGAGGATTCTGTTGTTTCTGTAACTAAGGTTCCCTCCATAAAAAATAAATTAGAAAAAGAAAACTACCTGAAAAGTATGAGTGTTCAAAACCAATGCTAAAAATCAGGCCCTTGGGGGAAAAGCAAGTACAGAAAGATTAAAAAAATATAACAAAGTGGTATTAAGATAATGGGGTCAAATTACAAGATCTAAACTGAGCTATGAAATTAGGACATGTGAAGACAGCTGTCAGAAACACAATTTTTATCAATTTCAGCAAAACGCCATCATTACCAGTTTTGGTTACAAGTCCTTAGCTGTCCCAGCTCTCTCAAGAAAATGTCATTCAAAATTCATTTCTTAGACAGCTTTTTTAAACTCAGCAGCTCTGCTCAGAGAGTTAGTCCAAATCAAGTGCACTAGAGCTTCTGTGTACTCACAGACAGACCACTAACCCACAGTGCATTAATTTCTCCTTATGATACGCACTGCCTACACAGAGCTACCTATCCAGTCCATACAGCATTACTTATCAGGCAGTGATTCAATTAGGCTGCAAAACACATGATTAAAGCTCCAATTTAAAAAAGGCCTTCATCTTCAAGAACGAAATTTAATCATACGTTTAAGTGCTCCTGTGTACCAAAGCCTGAATGTTCTACTTTATTGCAATGAGATTATTAAGAAGTTAAACAAGTACTTAGATTTTCTGAAATCGTGGTCTCAAAAAAAGCAACCAGATCCACAAATAGAAGGTCTCATTTTAAATACATTTTTAAAATATTCAAAATTACTGTATTACATCTGAGCCTTAAAACAGCAAGCACTTGATTAAACGCATGTACAAGGAGAACCCATTTCTGGATTACCATAATATGCTACCAAGCTGAAGCATTAGAGAGAATAAAAACATTTCAATATCTGTTCTCTTTGAGCAAGGCTTAAGGAAAGTCAGATGTATAATATTTCATGACAGCTTTCTACACTGTAAAATTTTTATTGTCAGAAAACTTGTTTAAAGAACAAGCAGCCTAAATAAATGTGCTGTCTGGTACATGAGAACACACCGAAGGCAATTTCTCTCACTTGTTTTCATTGGAATGCCTGGGAAAAAAACCCAAAACCTTGAGCTCCTGCTCAAGAAACAGTAGCTATATGAAGTATTTTCACATCATGCAAGCAACCAAAAAATAAATATATCAAATACTTTTAAAGGAATGCAGTGAGTGAAAAGCTTCTTGCACACAAAAAAAAAAATGTTAAAGGACTGACTCTAGTAATTCAGAATATTATCCAGATTTCTGCCAGGAATTTTTATACCAGCACTTTAGGATGCTTAAAATACACATTGAACAGCTTCCCAAATATCACATGCACCCAATCATTCCAAAACATTCTAATAAACCAAAACACCACTAGGACACACATATATCAGTCTCCACAATTCTTTGAGAGTACACTTGTCAGGTAACTTCTCTACTGTACTGTAATACTGTGAGGTACGAATAACTGAGAATTTAGAACACCAGTTCTTCACAATAACTTCTTGTGACCCTATGTCAATGTGTCCTCAGGGAGGTGGGGGTTTTTGCAAGAAGACCATGGATATTAACTGAATATAGCAAGCCTTTTTCTTTTCTGAAACAGATGTGACTACACAATTGTGGGAATTCTTTATGTATTTCCTTGAAATACTGCCTGAGAACAAGCAAGAGGAAAAAAAGTGGGGTTTTCCCCCCTTTCACTCTTAAAAAGTGGGGGAGTCTAAGAACAGGGAATCTAGGAGCTAATGGGGAAATGAATGCTGCTACTGCCAGCTGAAGGGAGCTAGGAAAAGCACTTTTGGATCACTTAAAGATAAAAGTATGTAAACTAAAAGAGAAATAACTCAGCCTGCTACTAAACTGAAATGCACAATGAAAACATGGTATTCAACTCTTTTCAATACTGACAGGAGCCACACAATACTCATTGACTCCATGAGGATGGGAGTGAGCCATTCTGCATGGCATGCAGTCAGACCGTATCACAGAAGCCACCACTTTCACTCAGTTCTGTGCCTGAAACTAGGACATATCAAAGTTCAAGACACAGCTCTATCAACGCTGGCAGGCTGGAAAGCCACAGCTTCCTGCACCAGATCTACTGGAGGTGAGTCCTGGCCAGGCCTGTGGGCTTCAATCTTGGGGTGACCCAGATGTATCAAGTTTACTGTGCCTGAGCAGTGGGATGGTGCTGGCTGCAGGCATCGGCTTATGGTGACACGCCTTGTCCTGCAGGAGGTCAACAGCAGGATTCTCCTAAGGTTTTACGTTCATCCTGGTCACTGAGCTAAGCAAAGCTAATCAGCACAAAATGCAGTGAAACAAAGTGCAGTCAGACAGGAGAACTAGAATGTTTTGGCATCAAACATTTCCAAATATTTTCAAAACATATTCAAACAACAAAATTATACCAAGTGGAATTCCAAGTACTGGTTACCAGGTCTAAGATTAAAATCTAAAGCTTTTCTAAATAACATCCTCTGTTCTTAATGACACTGTGCGATGTATGTTAATGCTAAGCTACAAGGAATTTCCACCCAAACTAGTTTCGTGCACTTTAGTTTTAATATCCTGTTGACAAGAGGTAATATACCCCTATTAAATAAAAGCCCATTCTCCAAAATGACAAATGATAGATCTTCCTTTCTGACCACATGGAGGCTTTTGGTAACTGTGGCATTTACTAAGTAAAAGGAATTGAGCTTTTGGGAGGTCAAATGGGTTGATAACTTGGCTAGCTGTCTCTGCTGAAACAGGAATAGAAAGTCAGATGTAACAATTTGCCTTTGACACAGAAAAATGTTTATTTTTGTTAATCGGATAACAAAACCTTGGGATATGCTAAATCCCTGAGCTGGAATGTTTACAGTTTAGATAGGGTGTGTTCAGAAGACATTTGCAACATCGGTCTGTTCTAACATCAAGGATTTTTAGGAGATATTTGTAAACACACATTGTTAAAGTGAAAGCACTAGAAAATAGTGGAAAAGCAGGGGGAAACAAAGTGATCGGCTTCATGTGATTGTTCACAGTTTGCACTCTTCTCCTAACAAGAAACCAGTTGGGCTCTCAGGGTCTCCTGGCTGGAGACTGCCAAAGCTGTGTCTCGAGCGAGCAGCGTCCTGACTGCAAGGCAAGCAGGTCAAGGCAAATAGAGATGTGACAAAGCCAGGCCTCCAAAGAGCCAGCAAGAAACTTCATGGTGGCAAGAGAAGCATGAAAAGTGTGCCAGAAGCCAAGGAACAACTCAGCTGACATCAACAATGAAACTGATCCTCCACTGAATTCTGCAGTAAGTACTGAAAGCCATCTATTGAAAAACAAAATTAACATGTGTTTATTTTTAGAAGGGGTGAGCTGAGAATTTTTTTTCAGTGCTTGCAATAAGGTAATACCTTTAACATCTCTGTCATTTTGTTTTGTCACGCCACAGAAAGCGCAAACTTGCAAGAGTATGGTCCTGCAGACTTTTTTCACTGCAAGTATCGAAGAGCACTTTTAACAATTTTAGACTTACATCAACAGAAATCGCAGAATTAGTTGATTTTCCTTTTATAACAATTTTTGTGCGACTGCTCAGCGAACAATACTAATACATATAATATTTTAATCTGCCCCTATCTAATTTTACAGTTAAATACACTGCTCATTATTACAGATTAACTATGTTATTCAAGGTAACCAAAATAAAACAATTATAACACTGAAAACTGCCCTTGATCCAAATATATCTCAATGACTTAGAAACCTTACCCAGTGGTAATTTTCAAGTCTTAGCTACAAGGACAGTCAGTGAATCAAAGACTGGGAGTCAAACCTGAGGATTAGATCTTGGGGAAGTCACTATCTCTAACATAAGCCTTTGCCATTAAGAAAACAACATGAATAGCTACTGACTATGCTGAAATTTGGCAAGAAGCAATAGCAGAGGTTTGGACCCGTACATGAGGCTGTTTTGAAACTAAACACATTTACTGAAGTAACTACTACTACTGCTTTTCATGACTGGTAATTAAACTAGTCGGACTGTATCCCTAAACCATTACTCTGCCAGCTCCCCAATGAGCCCTTCCAAAGACAACTGCAGATGAGGAAAGGACAAGTTCCAGCCCTGGCCAGATCTGCAGAGGCAAAAAAGAGAAGTAAACTCCAGTAACAGTCCCCTGACTGAGCATCTCTCTGCTTGTGCTCTCAATGTTCACATTTCATCTCCGTCTTTCCCAGCCCAGGCACGGGAAAAGGTAAGAGCCCAGCATGCTGGGAGAGAGATTCTGGGAGGAATTCTGCTGCAGGCAATTCTTTCCTATTGCCTACTGTTCCAGTGTGGAGGAGCCCCAGGTGCCCAGGCTTTGAATTTGCGGCACCTCTAACCTCTGATAGGCCTCACGTACATGCTACTGAGCAGAAGTTGCAAATCATGCTGGAATAGCAAAAATACCCTCAACTACTATTAGTCTTACACTCTTGGCCAACTTTAACAGCCATGTATTTTTAAAACAACTGTATATTCTCACTTTTATAAATAAATACTTTTAACAGACATGATCTATTTTGCTCTGCATTTTATTAGCAGTGTAAGACAAAGACAACATTTTCTTAAACTTGAGTAAAAAAGCTGTTTGACTGATGACATGGTCAATCACACAACACAATGTTGTCTCACTGCTGCCCTGCCCTCTCCCACCCTATTTTCCACATCCCCCTTCTGTTCCTGTGTTTCAGGCTCGAAGCATTCACAAGAAGATTTTTTGCCTGTAGTGTGCTGAGCACAGGGAACACAATCAGTTTCTCAGGGGCTCAATGCAACTACTTAGAAATCCAGATGTTAGTATAAGACATGTAATAAACCAGAAGTGTCCATCAAACAGTCAGAGGTTTGCACTCATCATTCCCTCACTTCAATTCCAAATTTCAACCTTCATTACAGAAATAATTACAAGGGAGAACAGAAACCTGTAAACATACGAGATTTCAGGCTCAAGTGCCTCAGTATCTGGTAACAACTGGCTAGTCTCTACATGATCTTAGCCATGAAGTCGAAGTACTGCCAATGGGAGTGTTTTTCAATGGACCTGTTCATTGTGTGTGCAAAGATAAGCAATTGGGAGCTTATCTTTGAAAGAAGCTGCCCCACCTCCCAAACTCTCAGAAGAATGAGTATTGAGAACAGAGCACCGAAAGAACTCATAGACGTACTATATTACAGGATGACAGTTTTACAGAAACCTTTCTAGACACCTTTCTGCTAGCTGGTCTTTTAATTGTGACCGTGACAACTAACGCCTATAGGCAAAACAGGCATTTTGTCCTCATTGTTAAGGAATCTGGGAAAAGACAAGAATTCTTGACCTTTTTCCTACTCTTCACAAGTGTATGTTTCCTTAATTTGTTGGTCCAAATTAAGGATGTTGGTCCAAATTAAAGAATGTTGGTCCATTCTCCCAAAATGTGATAAGCAAAGTTAACAAGGGGATTGAAATTCCTCAAGCCATGCACACTGCTTGGGTACTTGCAACAGAAACACTGACCAATCCAAAAAATACATGTCCTTATAGTAGTATTGTCTAAATTAGGTACATGTATGTGGCTTCTACTTCACTGCAGGCAAAGGGCATGATTGCCTTTCCCACAAATCCTCTGTGGAGGCTGATGAAAAATCCCTCCCACTGAAACCATCAGTGCAACCGTGGAGAGGTCAAGAGGGTGCAAGATTGCATCTTCTCCATTGTGCAGAACTTCAGCAAGCAAGTTATTGCTGGCCCCGTGGATGTTATGTTAGCCCTAAAATGGGTAAACCCCATGGGGAAGAGTTCCAGGATCAGTGGTTGGCAGAGCGCCCGCTGCTGTGACAAATGTTCCAATGAGTGCAGTCGTAAACAGCCCACAGGATCAGCTTGATTTTCCCAATGACTACAGCTTTGTAACCTTCTTTTTTTTGAAGGGGGTGGGGGGTGGTAAGACTGGCTTTTTTTCCTTCATCATCTCCATCAGAATGCTTCAAAAATTAATCACAGACAGAACACATGAACTCTCCCATCTACTGCTCAGACACAACCAGTGTCAGCCTGCGTGTCACTGCTTCTACTTAATTCTGGAATTTTCTTTGCATGCAAATGATTAGCCTGAATACTAGTTGTCATGAAATGTCTTTTTCCTTCTATGTACATAGGGGTTTAGAGCGTGCAATTTTGAATTATTTGCAGCTATATATACATGTGCAAAGAATTCTCCCCTACGCCACAGCAACAGTCAGTATATAAGAGTGTAAGCAGAGGTAGCCTCAAAGGAATCCTTCCAGTCCCTGAAAACAGATATAGCTCTTCTGTTCCAGTTGTTTTTCCTTTTTGCAAATACATATAGCACATAAATGTTTTCAGATCTTTAAGTTTCATTCCTG
The DNA here is from genome assembly GCA_013400655.1 of Mystacornis crossleyi. Taxonomy (NCBI): domain Eukaryota; kingdom Metazoa; phylum Chordata; class Aves; order Passeriformes; family Timaliidae; genus Mystacornis; species Mystacornis crossleyi. The sequence goes on from VYZQ01060507.1 coordinate 120,571, forward strand.
TCTATCTGAAAATACAATAGTTTGTATAACCCAACGTGAATATCATCAAAGCTTTTGTCAGATACCCAGACAATGTCCCCTCCTTGAGTAATGACTCATGTCTTATACTTTCTGTCCTTTCCTCATTTTTACAACAAAGCAAAAGGCAGAAAAGCTTGCAACAGACACAAATACTGACAGTCTCAATTAAAGGGCAGAGGCATGAGCATGACAGTAAAACGGTAATTCTTTCCTTCTAATAAAAAGTGATTCTGTATTCTTCTCCTAATCAGCATCTGTACAAACTAGAGAAGTGGGTCTGTAAGAACTAAATGGTTCAACAAGTCCAAGTGCAAAGTGCTGCACCTGGGTCAGGGCAATCCCAGACATGGTTACAGAATGTGAGAAGAACTCATTGAGAGCAGCCCTGCCAGGACAGACTTGGGGGTTCTCACGGATGAAAACCTGGACATGAGCCAACAGCAGCAGTGCTTGCAGTCCAGAATGCCAGCCACACCCTGGGCTGCATCAAAAGCAAAGTGGGCAGCAGATCAAGGGAAGGAATTCTGCTCCTCTGCTCTTATGAGACCCCACTTGGAATTCTGAATCCAGCCGTGGGGTCCTCAGCACAGGAAAGACATAGACCTGTTAGAGCAGGTCTAGAAAAGGGCCCCAAAGATGATCAGAGGGCTGGAACAACTCTCCTCCAAAGACAGGCTGAGAGAGCTGGGATTGTTCCACCTGGAGAGAGGAAGGTTCCAGGAGCACATGAGTGTGGCATTCAGTACAGAAAGGGAGTCTATAAAAAAAAGGGAAAGTAATTTTTACACAGGCAGATAGTGATAGAAAAAGGGGAATGGTTTTAAACTAGAAGAGGGGAGATTTACATTAGGTGCTAGGAATAAATTCTTTCCTCAGAGGGGTAGTGAGGCACTGGAACAGATTGCCTAGAGAAGCTGTGGAAGGCCAGGCTGGATAGGACTATGAACAACCTGGTCTGGTGGAAGGTGTCCTTGCCCATGGCAGGTAGGTTGGAACTAGATGGTCTTCAAGGTCCCTTCCAACCCAAGCCATTCCATGATCCTATGATCTCTTGTCTCTCCTTGCAACAAAAAGCACATATATCAAGGACCCATGATGGCTGTGTCTACAACAAGGTCTAGCACACAGGCAGAAACTCCATGCCAGGGATTTGTTCTAGTCTGCATGAACCCGGAAGTCAGATTCAAGTGTCCCAAATCGCTGTGCCTGGTGCTGGCTGGCTTTGGCACTCCAGAGATATTGACTCACTCAGAAACCTAAGGAGCAAGGATGCTTGTAGGTCCCAGAGTTAAGTCAGCCCAAACTCCACCAAAGCTGGAACTGTACTTTCAGGAACCAAGGACACTCAAAGAAGAAGGTAAACTGGTGACCTTTCTAACTATGTATTATGGGTTTTCTCTTGTGGTCTGAGCAGATTCCCCTTAAAGTACAGGGAAAAAAACCCTAGATCTTGGGCAACTCATGACATTTTTTCATTATTATAATAGAATAAAAGAAACCGGAAATGAGGAACACATGCCATTGTGCACAAGTATCAACACATATGAAGAGATCTAGGAAATTCCAAAAACAGAGTGCTTTTTTTACATAGCTACTTTTTTTATTTGACAGTGTTTTGCAATGCAGTTAACCGAGTTATGCTCTCATGCCTAGAAATTTCTACTTGGCACCTCTGTTCCTCCTGGAAGACTACAAGTTGAAAAAGTCCTACTTCAGCAGGAAGGAAAGGATGAGGACCTTTGTAATTTGAGATACTCTCTCCCTTTTTTGTGTGTGTTTTAGTATCTCCTAGCAGTGACCTACTTTATGAATGTAAAGCCCACTAAGTTCCCACTGAGCTGAAACCATTTAGAAGAGACACAGAACGATTACTGAACACTGTTTTCTTACTGATCAGCACAAAGTTATTTGGCACAAGCATCTCTGTAAATGTTTGTCCAAGACTAGGTAAATTTGCAGTGTTCAATGGCCCTCAGACCTGTGCTTCTGTCAAGTGAGAAGGTCTGAGGCTCACACTCTAGCACTGGAGCTCAGCTGTGCTTCAGCAGAAATACAGAATGCTAGAGGCTGAGTTTATTATCACTGCTGTCTTTCCCTTTGGATCTGTTCTTTCGTGTTCTGTTCAATGTTTCCCTCTGCAAACCAAAAGAAGATTAATTTTCAAATGGAATGAAAGTAAGGGCAAAGAAGAGAATTTATGAAGTGCACTATACTGGGCTCCACTTTGGCATGGAGAAACCAGAGGAAGAGGAGGGAACTGTACCCATCTACCCAGAGGAAAAGCACAGCTCCAGAATCAGCCTCACGAAGCTGAAGGCAGTGCCTGCTTTAGGATACACAAGGAGGCCTGATGGACTCAGTTCACAGCAACACTGGCAGCCTGCCACAGTATTTTGTTCACATGCGCCTGAGATATCCATGGGCCCAGAGCTGTAATTATGGTCTCAGACATCACAGTACTACTGGCCCAGGAGATATTTATGGATCTGATATGTACAACCTACAGGCACTGTGAAGTTTCAGACACATTCAAGAAGACTCCCCACTCAAGAAGAGGGCAGCAAGTCTATAGCAGTTCTTTCGAGCTACATCAAAGCAACACACTCCACTGGGTCTCACCACTAAAAGTCACTGAAAGGTCTGGATAGGGTGAACTGCAGACACAGGGCTCAGGCTCACACCACAGACATTATCAGAGGCACACTAATGAGCTGCAAACCAGGTTTAAGCATTAGCACTGCTTATTTCCCTGTGGAGAGACTTGCTGCTTCTCACAGTTGCATTTTAAACTTACAGTAATGATATGGACAAGTACATACTTTCCTCCACCAGAAGGGAAAGGCCAAACAACCACTTCCACATTATCTATTTCTACAAAGCTTATGAAGCATTTAGAGAACACAGAGTGCAATCCAGGAACCTAGCTACAGAGAAAAACTCCGTATTGTTTGCTATCTATATTGCTAACTTCTGCCCCAGAGCACACTATCACACAAACAAAATCACCAAAATGTCACATCTGTGGGAAAGAAGCCCACGACCACCTGCAAGGTGCATGCAGAATATACTTCAGCATGGGGAATAGAAACTATACCAGGTTGTCAAACGCTGGTTCCACATGAACTGCCTGGGGAGGTTTCTGTGTCCTTGTGTGAACAGACAGGACTTTGTGTGAAATACTCCCATCTCCCAAGCAAGATGCATGGGAGAAAAGGAGTCTGATTCTCATCATACTGGCTTGGGTCTGGATTAGCTCTGGTTTATTTTGAAAGAACACCTCCCACTTTACTACAGCTTTAGACACACTGCAAACACACACTTCTCAATCCATAATCTAAAGCATTACTTTCAGCACCATAACTGCTGTCATGCCCTTATCAACGTGTGGTACTTTCTCCAAAATAGCTTAGGTTCACTGATGGAAGGGTTTCAGCCACTTTCATGTTAAAGCAACAGCCCAGACACCCACTCACATTCAGGCACAGACAAGTCCTATACAGGACAAGAATCAAGACAATGTATTTGTTTTGAAAAATATTTAAGGACAGGATTTTGAAACTTCTGTTTCTGTAAATACTGGAATCCCAAACCCAGTGCCTGCCCTTAACCGAGACCATTTGCCCTTCAGGCTGAGGGCAGCCAAACATATCAGATTGCTCTGCCTGCTCACAGGCAGTTGAAAAGCTGCATGGGGGTATTTCAGTCACAGCCTGTATCTCTGCTAAAATTTACTTCTTAAAAGCATTCAGTGTCTATTTACCAAGAGGATTGAAGTCCCCCTGCAATGCTTTCTTTACTATAGTAATTCTAAATATTTTACAACTTACAGTGCTCTCGGAAGGAAGACATTTGATATTGCTGTATACAGTTTGGAAGCAGAGTGCTTTTGTATTACAGAAAATACAGAGCTTTAAAATAAACTAGACTGAAACATCTTCATTACTAAAGCTGCTTTGCACTGAGAAAACCTTATGATGAGAAAGCAGTGCAAACATTCCAGTAAATGCAGTTGTCTATTCTTAGTGCCAAAAAAATTTTAAATGCAAACTAGAAAACAAAAGTATGGTATATTTTGTATGTGCTTACATAAACCACATAACCCTAAACCCTGAGCAGATTAGAAGTGTACCTTAACATGGATTAGAAGTTAACACTCACAATACAGATGAACATGTTTTTTCCTTCCTGATACCAGCTGCATTGAGACTGTGGCAGAAGAAATGCCTTTAAACCAGGAGGAAATCTCAGCATTTTAAACTCAGGCTTCCTTCAGCTTAATCAGGTATTTTTTCAGTATGAAAGAAGTTCTTCTATTTAAACTAGAACATACTGACAGTATGTCATTTTAGCAATTGCCTTCCACACAGATATATCCTAATACTGCAGCATTTTTAAACACTTCACACAGATCTTTCTTTAAAAGTTACACTGACAAAAGTCATTTCACCCTTTTGGGAACTATTTGATGTCTATTTATTTTCAGCCTTTAACAGTCAGGACACCAAGGTTCCTTTTGCTTCAGTTCTAAGCACCACAGAGTTTGATTTTAGCCAAACCACAAATAATATTTATTTTAGCTATTTAATAATTCTAGTCCTTACCTTAAAAAAAAAAAAAAATAAATAAAAAGCCTTTTCTACTTTCTTCCATTAGAAGCAAATGCCGGCTTTCCGTTCTTTTAGGGTATCCTTTGCTCTTAAGGAAAAAAAACAGACAGAAAGCTGTATTCCAACATACCTTGAAAGGAGAGGAACACTCACTGCCAGCTGCGTGACTTTTCAGTCGCTGCGCTCGGAGTCCGGCGTTCCCAAGCACCACGGTGTCACAGACCCCTGAAGCTCGCAGTGAGGAGCGGAGCGGATTGCTCTCACACGCCCTTCCTCTTTTCTGGGTATCTGACAGCTGTACACTTTTAAGGACTGCAGCAGGACTCGTCTCCCAGCCCCTCTGCCACTCCGAGAAATCATCCCCTCCCTGCTATTAAGTGCACGCTGCCATTGTATCTTAAGAGCACGTCGCAGCTTGTATGCAGTAGCTGTGGGAAATCTGCATTTATTTATACAGGAAGCGTGAGTACAGCACTTCCTACTTCCCATCCGAGACTCAATTCAACTGCAGGTGATTACTTAAATCCTGTCAGCTCCCAGCCAATGCACACCCTTACGTTCGGATTCGGGTATCTGTGCAGGTGTTAATCACAACTCCCATCTGAGCCCTGACAAGGTAAAACTGAAAGCAGCAAGGCATTAGATGCTACACTCATAAAAGCCCTCCCAAATTAATCTGTTTTGGAAGAGCAGTTTGCATAGCAGCTGATGCCTGAAACCTTGCTGGCTTCTGCTTTTCTGTGAAAAATGTCATAAAAAAAAAAAAAAAAAAGTCATTTCTTCACGTTGGAGGGGAAGGGAGCAAAAAGTCTAAATTCACAAGTAAAGTATCAGTGTAACTTCAGATCTGAGTGTTTAATGATGATGGTGCTCATCTTATTCTGTCAATACTAAAACTTCACTCTTTAAGCTGTCCCTGTGTGCAAGAGGGGTTGGGAATCCTGCAGTTCCGTAGTCCAGACCTAAGGGTGTGATTCACAGCAGCCAAGTAGCAGGAGGATATCTAATTGTGCCACATGACACCAAACCCTCAAGAACTTTTCCTGCTGTAGGAAATGCACCACACCCACAGATAAGAAATACAGATATATCAGANAAGGGGGGGAATAATCACCAGAAAAAATAGAGCTGTTCCAACACGTGGAATCATGTTGATCCCTACGGTGTTCATCGACAGGGTCACAACAGGATTAGGCAGACTTGAACCATGTCACATATACTGCCACTTGAGCTAGCAGAACATTTCCCAGCAGAAGCAGACGTATATATTCTCAGCAGTGACCAATCCTAGACAGGACTCAAGAAACACTTGGGGCTCAGAGCTATTTTTTTAGGCTCTAGAGTAGGA
>VYZQ01060507.1:126916-139087 GCA_013400655.1 Mystacornis crossleyi
CACGTTGGAGGGGAAGGGAGCAAAAAGTCTAAATTCACAAGTAAAGTATCAGTGTAACTTCAGATCTGAGTGTTTAATGATGATGGTGCTCATCTTATTCTGTCAATACTAAAACTTCACTCTTTAAGCTGTCCCTGTGTGCAAGAGGGGTTGGGAATCCTGCAGTTCCGTAGTCCAGACCTAAGGGTGTGATTCACAGCAGCCAAGTAGCAGGAGGATATCTAATTGTGCCACATGACACCAAACCCTCAAGAACTTTTCCTGCTGTAGGAAATGCACCACACCCACAGATAAGAAATACAGATATATCAGAGTGCGGGGGGTGCAGAAAAACAGAAAGAAGTATAGATGTTAATCTATAATTTTCTCCTTATGATGAAGTAAGTTTATTTTGTACTTCATGCAGTCATTGCTGGCGTTTTGCCTTCAGTACTTTCCTATGAAAAATTATATATAGGCATTTCTTCCGGGGTGTATAAAAGCTCACAGCTGAGCTTTTAGTTATTTTCAGACAATTATACTGCATCAGATTAATTTAAGGAAAAGGCAGAAAGCTTGTGCAACTTTAATTCAGTCTCCTTGCTGAATNTAGAGTAGGAGCAGTAGTGAAAATGTGAAATTCTTTGTAAAACTTCATGAGTAGAAAAGGATTCTCCTTCAGTGGTTAGATTTTCATGCTCCATGTTCTGTTCAAGTATGAAATAGCATGAGCCTCTACCACTACTCTTTTCGCTACCTCCTCTCCGTTCCAGCTCCTCTATTTTCTTCCTGCAGCTGCTCCCTTTGCTACTCTGCCTCCATCCCACAAGTACTTGTTAGACCACAGATGAAGCTCAGCAAGAAAACTCTTCCTGTGCTCAGCACCACAGCACTTGAACAGCAAAAGACAATTATCTCAAGGAGGAGAGTGGTGAGAGAGGGAGGATGAAGGAAATCAAGTCATTCATGCAGGTGTAGGGAAAATGGCAGGGCAGTAAGTTCAGAAGCAGAGCAGAGCAGGGCAGCTGCCAGTAGCAGAGTAGTGAAAGTAGCATCTGGTTTGGTACTTACTCCTTGCTGGCACAACAAAACAAAAACAAGCTTCACTGAAGTGGCCTCCACCAGTGAAGAGACAGAACTGTAACAAAGATTAGTCTTCTTCCCTTCAGAAAAATGATGAGGCCAGCTTGTATCTAGGGGGACTGTTCTTTTAAATTATGAAAACTAGATTTAGTACATTAAAATGCACACAAATTCTGGAAACTTCAGCTACAAACATCCCATCATATTTTTATCCCATTTCCTACTATATGTCTCCATGCAAGTTATAATGTGATTGCACAAACGTGCAAAACTGCTTACAAATTATTTTCCCTTAGACATCACAAAGTTGGTGAGAAAAATTATGAATGTTTCTCAACACATTTAATTAATTGGAAGTGTAAAGATATGCTTGTTCCAAGCCCTCCACTTCTTGAGTATCAAATCCTAAACTGTGGGGCCCAGATTAACATGCCAGACAATCACTTACTGATGCTCTGTGGACAGCTGGCTATGCCCCTGCTTCCATCTTCTCTTCTGTGTTTGCCCCTACTTCTGTGCTTATCCAGGATCTGCACAGCAATGAGGAGCTGAAGGTGACATGGCACTGTGCAGGAGCTCAGGCTATAAGCACTTGAGATGATCAATACTGATGATTCTTTCAATTGCCATCACCAAAAGACGTGAGCTGGACTGTTATGAGCTCTTCTGTCAAAATGATTTCTCTTCCAGCTATTCCTCGAGCCCAGGTACTTCACAGTTTCACAGAAGCACATCTTCTCTGCAAGCTAATTTTGTGAAGTGTCATGAGTCATGCTAAAATTGCTACCCAGCTCAAATCCCTGAATCTCTTAACCCAGATTGATTGGTTTCCTTTTGAGCCAACAAATAATTTAAAAAAAGTTCAGACTGCCACACAATGCCAGCCAAGGCACAGGCTAAGTTCTCCCCATTTGCTTTCTTCTTGCGTAGCAGTGATGTAAAGCACAAGACTGAGACGGTCCAATTAATTTTTTGGACATTCTTAACTGGTGCTTTTATACATCCAGGCTGGGAAAACGGCTGAGCCTTTGAGATGTCAAAATGCAATATCACTGGAAACTTTTAGTTGAGTTACTAGCCAGAATAAGAATAAAGGCTGGCATAGTTAATTACTAATATTGCTGTGTCATCCTTGCAGTTACTTGAAATACTTCAGAAATGACTAAGCCACTCTGCATTCACTGAAGTTACTAATTAATTTTTGGCATAGATGGGTAAAAAAGTAATAGCATGACCACTGAAAAGATCGCTGACATCCCACAAAAAAAAATACCATTAACAGCAAGTGAAAACACTGAGTTAGTGTATAACTAACCATTTCATTGTAATTCTACATAAAGAAATAGGCCTAGCTTGTGAGGGGAAAAAAAAGAAATTTTCACTATCCTGTTTCACAGTTTTTAACTAACAAAAACCAAATATCCTGAAAAACAATTGCTATCCATAGGTGTAACATGAAAACAGATTTTGTAACAAGCTTTCTAAAACCAAAGCCTAATTAAAAAAAAATTAGTCTTCATCCATCTTACTTTTGTACATGCAAATAATCCATTTCACTATGGAAAAAGAAAATATTTGTAGATGTATGAGAGACAGTTTCACAACAAAAGTAGACACTAATGAGTAACATAACCAATGCTGAAAACAAAACAGGAAGGGGTTTTGCACAGGGAGTATACATATATTATCTGAAGCTGCAAGTGTGAAGCCCCTGATGTCATGGACTATAAATAGTTGTCTTCAATGGGAACTATTTTAAAGGGGGATTACACCATCAAAACTCATTTGTGGTACCTTCATAAACCAAATGTTTAAAAAAACCTCTCTATTCAATATATGTGTTTATCTAATTACACAATGCTAGAAATAAGATGTGCAAAAAAATACAGAGCTATGTAATATTTTGCATGCAGGCAGGCTTTACTGAGTATAGCTACAAGAAAATCAGGATCACATCTTTTCCTGTTTAAATAACCCTATTGTTCTACAATTCTGACTTGGTATGCAAGTCACTCACTGACAAACCAGGCTTGAAATCTTCATTAATCCCTTTAGCTAAAACATAAAACTTTATTATAAGGAGTTTTCTATTGGAGCGAAATAAATCAAGTTAAATTATTTTGAAAGAATAGTAGGTGCACTCTAAAGAGCTTTTTATTTTACAGTAAAAAAGGGAGACGGATGGGACACTGTCTACTGAATATTTATAATGATTATGATCTCAAAATGTGTGGATTTGTCTTGGACATAAAGAAAAGTGGTAGGTGACTTACACTCATCCTGCTCCTATGAACAAAGCAAAATGCAATATTCATTAAACTTCATTGGCATAGTGGACCATCTCCAAACAAAATATGGCTTCATAACTTCTGTATTTCTTCTCTATCTATATTTTTTTCCTGTGTTTGAACTATCTTTTGGTATTTGATCCATACAGAACCATGCTAGAGGGAAAAAAAAAATTAGAGCCTCAGCAGAAAACCATGAGAAGTCAGGCCTCTACCCCAGTGGGTAGGTTTCAGGTGCTTAGAAATCTCAGTGTAAAGATCAAGGCCAATGGCTTTGACAGTGTATTACTGGAATTCCAGTGCAACTTCTCTTCTTGGGACCAGGAAGCATCGAGACAAAGTGTATTTGCCCCCATAGCAGAACCTGCTGGTGGCAGAGCTCTACTGGCAGTGCCACCAGGAGCAGGCATTTTGCCACTGGCAACGAAACATTTCTGCAACAGCTCTACAGAAATTTTTGCTTAGGCTAACTCCCTCCTGCTCACTAAGTGTGTGAAGAACCAGCCTGCAAAAACAAAACAAGCTAAGTTGCTATGAGCCTGCCATAAATCAGACACTGATGAGCTGCCACTGAACAGCAGACATCCAGCCCAGGGGCAGCCAGAGCAGCACTCTCAGCCCAGGGCACACCCTCAGCCACCTCCTTGCACTCGAGATGCAGGGAAAAGGCAGGCTACTGTCACACTCCCCCTTGACCTTCTCCTGTGACATGAAACATGCCAGCCATGGTTTCACAAGGCAGTTGTGTCCCTCCCCAGCCGCACAGTGATCCTCAAGGATGTGACAGCACTGCTTCTGCAGCCAGGGACACGGGACACCTCTCGGCTCAGAGGCCACCCTGTGCAAGCAGGTCCAGTTCCCCAGCTGGCCAGCACATGTAGCTCCCCCCAAACCAGCACCAACTCATGAACTGATGATAAAAAATAAAATGAAACCAAACAGCTTGCTTTGCTCTCGTGTTCCTGTGTTACACATACAGAAGTGGAGTTGCTCAGTTCTTATGGGCATCAGGTAACAGGTGAGTCTTTCTAGCTGCAAAAGAGGAATTTATAAAGCAGCGCTGAAGGAACCATACTAAATACACATGAAAGAGAAGACACTGAAGTTGTCCTGCCTTCTCTTAAAGTCAGCACACATTTTAAACAGGAGTATATAAAGACTGCATGGGAATAACTTAAGCTTCAGATAAATTAATTTATTTTCTATTAACTGTGCTCATAGCTAACTTCAGAGCATCGCACAGACTTTCAATTATGCACGGATATTTTTCTTCCTTTTGATTGTGTGCCCAAAATGACACATTCTGTTGACTTTTAACAAAGTGTTTTGGTAATGTACCTGGAATTGCAGTGATTTCAGACATCAGAATCACCATCAGTTTAAAAATTGAGAGGGGAAAACCGTCCTGGCAGCCAACACAGGAAGCTTCCTCTGTAACAGAGAAGGTCACCAACCTGTCCTTGTCATGAGATAAAAATGTGCACAATGTTTTCATGTCTCTGATTCTGCTGTGTTTTCTGTCCTGCCTCAAGCTCCTAACTGCTTTTTTTGGAAATATTAAGAGACAGCTTTATTCCTTCCAACCCAAGCCAGTCTCCCAGGGGATGGCTTTGCCTTAGCCTGATGAGACTCTATCTACAGGTTTAAAAGACAGCTAGAATTTGGAGGGGGAGGTGGCAGAGGGCACCTAATAATACATTTCAGCCCAGACCTTGTTGTTTTAACTAACTACTGAAGTCAAGGATGGGCAGGTCAGAGATGAGACAGAGCTGAGACAATTTTATGCCTATAAAAGCCAACAATAGGATTTTCACAGAAATCTGGCAGGAAGGACCAAGGTGTGGAGCTAATGTGTACCTTTGATTCATAAATTTTCTTTAGTATTTAAGTATGACACATGTAGTCTTTGATTAATTTAGAGTGAGAAAGAGTTTCCAAGTTGAGAGAGGTTACTCCAGTGGACTGGCTATGCAGGGAAATACCCTAGAGGAAAACCAAGAACTTGTCCCTCTCTCCCAGCATCCCTCTCCTTACTCAACTTCCAGGAAGGGTCTCCGTGCCATTCCCCTCCCCTTTTACAGTCTCCTTTCCCTACCAGAATTTACATCTCACCCATTTATGGTGAGACCAGACATGAAAAGGTTTGTCCAGATCCACTCTTCCCTCTATGGAATTTAATCATGTGGTCAGATAACACAATTAATCCTAAATTTCTAAGGATTTCAGCCTCTCAGCAGGGCTGTTTGAGTGAGCCTATCTTCTCCCCGCTGCTTTAGGTTGGCCACCTTTGTAATGGCAGCATCCAACAAGGGCACAGTACCACTTCCCAGATGAGAAGCAGCAACGTGTTAAAACATGTGCAACTGTTTGCTGGCAGCATTCTTATCACATCACAGCTGTAGTAACAAAATCCAAGATTGCTTCACATTCCGGTCGCTTGTTAGGATAGTGATAAAACTTTTTTCCCCTCCTCTGCTCAAAGCAGAGCAGACAGCAATTACAACAATCTCCTTGAAAGGACATCTTTAACACGCACCACCTAGCAAGAAGTTGTTAAATTCAGCAATCCCGAAATTAGTATTGTGGGAACTCAAAGCCAAGCACATTGCTTGCTTGCTGCAAGTGATGTAAGGATTTATTCAGTTGCACTGAAGGGATTTGGGAGGGCTTTACTTAACGTTGTTTATTTTTGTATCTGTTACAATCAACTGCCAGGTAACTTCATTAAAAATACATGCTTTTTACCTAGAAATTTGGTTAAGTCTCGAATAAAATTAGGGATACCCAGCTATTTAGGGTATCCTAATTAGGGATACTCAGCTGGGCAGTGAGAATATCTAGGAAAAGAAACCTGAGCTTTACAAGACTCATCAGGGGCAGAAGGGCAAGAGGCATACCAAAACCTTTGCTTTTCCAAACACTGCTAAAATACAAGCAAACAGTGTTTTCTGCTTCAGTACTATCTGCGGTCATTGAAGAAATGACAAGTGAACTCATCTTTTTGTTAAGCTTGACTTCATCTGTGAAAAGCCCCTGGTTCCACTTAACTGCTCTATACTCATTAAGTAAGAAATTTAAAGAGATCAAGTATTTCCTCCAAGTTTTTATTTTATACATGTACACATATTTCCTGGGATATGACAAAACAGAGTCAGGTAAAAATGCATCAATAAATCTGTTTCCACAGAGAATTACTTTGCATTATACAATATAAACAAAGCTTTGTAGTGTGAACTCTGAATTTTTAGTTTCCATGGGTTCTATCTTTCAAGGTGAAGAAACTCTGCTCAGTGAAGTCTGACTGTGAGTGAACAACTAAATTTTTCCTTACATTATCCTTAGGATAACTCTCTACATGATTACAATTTACATATCTTGGGAAAAACAGTATCCCAAATCATAGGAAATGGAAGTGCTGCATTGTGGAAGACGAGAAAGAGGCTTTAAACAAAAGGAGAAACAGCTGGCCTACTTCCAAAGAAGTCCTGACACCTCTCTCACTTACCATATGATCAAAGCTAGGTCAGATCCCACCTGCAGAAGGCAAATGGGAAGAAACTTCCAGGGTCTTGAAATCTGCCAAGGAGGTCTGAGAGAACACGAAGTTTAAGGAGGAACTTAACATGAAGTTTAAGGACGGCTTGGTGGATGAGAGGCTGGACATGACCCAGAAAAGCCAATTGTATGCTGGGTGGTGTAACAGGAACCACGGCCAGCAGGGCGAGGGAGGGGATTCTCCCCCTCTCTGCTCTCATGAGACCCCACCTGCAGTGATGCGTCCAGCTCTCTGGTCCCACACACAAGAAGGCCAGGGACCTGATGGAGTGAGTTCAGAGGAGGACCACAAAGATGATCGGAGGGCTGGAGCACACCTCCTATGAAGACAGGCTGAGAGAACTGGGGTTGTTCAGCCCGGAGAAGAGAAGGGTCTGGGGAGACCTTACAGCACCTTCCAGGGGCCTACACAAAAGCTGGAGAGAAACTTTTTACAAAGGCATGTAGTGACAGGTCAAGGAGGAATGGCTTTAAACTAAGAGCTGGTTTAAATTAGATATTAGGAACTGAGGGTGGTAAAACCCTGGAACACATTGCCTAGCAACGTGGTCGATGCCTCATTCCTGCAAACATTCTAGGTCAGGTTGGATGTGGCTCTGGGAGATCTCATCCAGCTGAAGATGCCCCTGCTCATTGCAGGGGAGTTGTACTACATGGGTCCCTTTAACCCAAAATGTTCCATGATTCTAACAGGGGCCAAAGGCAGGGAAACCATTTGACTCTCCTGAATATGAAATTAACAGCTTGAAGAGACTCAGCACAACACTCTCTGGTCTTTCTGGTTTTGGTTCATGAATAGAGTACATTAGCTATACTGAAAAAAAAGCAGGTGAAAGGGAAGAAGAATCATATACGTTTATAGAATATTTCTAACACTGCATGAAAAAACACTAAGACCTTTTAGCTTTGTACATCTTCATGTCTTTTTGAACAACACAAACAAAAAGATGACAAGCAGCACTTCCCAATAGCCTTGCAGAGAGGAAACTCAGACATGTAGCATCCCCCGCATCCCTGTTGGTGATCAAAAACAGCTCACCAGTCTCTGGGTGTCCCAGGGAGGAAGCTGCCACAGGCTTCAGCTGGGAAAGCAGCACGAAGCACCTCTCTGGGCTGACAAAACTGGAACAATCAGGCTGCTTCCTACTGAGCAAACTTCAGAGTAATTATACAGCACAACTTCATAAAAACCAATAAGCTCCACCTGAGACCCTCTTGAAATATGGTGATCATCAGACTATGCCACAGAAACAGGGTTCACAGTAATGGCTTCTTGCCCTTGGGTTAAAAAAATTATCAGATCACGATGTGAGATGTAGCACTCAAACTTTGTACGTGGAAACAGAATTTGGACAGAAGGAGAATGTAGCTTATTTCAACTATGGATTCATTCCTGATAATACTGGTTTAAGGATTCGAAGAATTTCTGGCAGTTCTGTTTAATTGTTTATTTAGGGATAATTGTTTCTCTTCCCCCAAGCAAAATGACAGGAAACATGAATCAAGACTGTACAAAAACAAAAATAACAACTTCCTTTGTCCTTATTGATAACGTTTTGGGGTTTGTGACCTGAGTGGGTATTTGTGTGTGTGTTTACTGTGAGAAATCTTTTGCCAATGAATCATTTTTTTCATGCAATATTTTACATAAAGCCAACAGTTGATTTTTTGGGCAGTTTTTTTTTGTTGTCAGTAAGATTAGGAAGGAGAGGAGAGAACTGAAAAACATATAGAAAGAATAAATAAAATTAATGTTTTACTGGAAATCAGAGGTTCTCTGGCTGTTCTGCTACAGTTAATTTCCACTAAACACAGCAGTGTATGACGGGAATGGAGATAGTGACAGTGAAAGAAAAATTCCAATAATGTGCTTTCATTCTCTGATTGTCCTTCCAGGAAACAGAGAAGTTGCTTCAGCCTCCTTCAAATGGCAACAAGTGCACAATAAATTTTTCATCTTTTAGTAATAACCCAAATGTGCAACACTCCACATACCAAGATGTTTTCAGTTTCAATACTATTATGGGCCATGAAGCCCATCCATCACTCTGTCTAGACCACAATAAGTCTGCTATTGGCACGGTGTGAAGGTTTAAGATTCTCTCACATTAATGCATCCCTAAACTGACAATCAAGACCTCTGCTGCCTCTATACCATCCACTGCCAATTTTTTTTTCTATTGTAAAAAGATTACAAAAAGCTTGTGAATTTAAAATAATGAACACTTGTACAAGTGTTTCCAGCATGTTGCTGAAAAACAGTTAGTGAATAAACTATCTTCCTCATTCAGAAGGCATTGTAAACCACGGTTTTTCTCAGGAATGAAGATTTATTAATTTGGCTGATTTTATGCTCCAAGCTTCTATGTGAAGAAATAGTTGAGCAGCAAAACTGAGGAAGCCTGGTTTCTAAGGATTTGTGTGCCTTAACACTACTAAAACAATAACCCTAGTTCCCTGGTATCGCTTCCAAAGTGCCCCTGGACTTCCAGGGGCAGTGCAGTTTATGACTTGCACTGACCCACATGCACACTGTAAGCCTTATATGTGATGCTGGGTTTTTGACTGGATGTACCATAGAATGTACAACAGGGGATTCCTGCCTGCCTTTTTACATCGATGGCTCAGGAAGTTGTCAAGTGTATCAGCAGACAAAAGCACTGAAACACAAATTTCCAAGAGGGAAATCTGGAGTGAATTAAAAGATGAAAATTTAGGTCCCTATAAAAAGAAGTTTACTAGTGAACATCACTGATCTGATGAAATATATTTGTTTGGAAGATAATAAAATGATCATTCAAACAATACAAAGTATCTATATTTGTTTCTATCAATCCTTAACTAAGGTAGAAGAGATAAATGCCATATACATTCTACCTGCTTAAATACTAGATGCTAATACAAAATAAATACAAAATGCCTGCAGAGGTGCCATGGGATCACAAGAGGCCACTGATACCTCTCATTTCTGAATCTCTTCCTGTGTTCCTCCTTCCACCTTCCCACCATCTTCCCTTTGACTCATGCCCTTTCTGTCTCGTTATCTCAGCCACACAAAATCTTTGGCAGTCAGTTCCTAAAACTTCCTGCACTACCTGTCTGAAACCTGTCTAAATCTATTCTAGAAGTCTAAAATCTTTTCACCTTTTCTTTAAAATAGTTGCTTCCATCAGTAAGCAAAATCCCAAACATCCCACTGTGAATATGGCACTAGCTCATGATTTTTTGTATATGTAGAAATATGTAACATGCTCCAGTGTGCTTGATCTTGTTTTTGCCTTAAAGGCTTTCTTGTGAAATGTGTTGAACAGTTTTTCTTCTAGTATTTACATCTGAGTTCCTGTTTTACTGCAAATAAACATCACGTAATGTGCATGACCATGATATTTTAATATTTGTCATTAATGTGTGCATAGGATTATCAGAAGGCAACTCCTTCAGGTAACACCTATTTGACAATTCCTAACTGCTAACATTTCTACTTTTAAAAGTAATGATAAGAGGCTGTACTTAGTGAGACTATGAAGTAGCCTGGTGTCAATACTTTTTATGTTGTAGATTTTCTGTACCCAGCTTCAGACTGTGGTCCCCCTGCAAGGCATCACCCAAACACACAAGAAGCTGAACTGTAAGAAAGAGTTCACGATCTGAGTTGCAGTCAGAGGGAACCAGAGGAAGAGGTGTGAAATAGTTGTGAAAAGTAAGGCAGGAAGAGTGTGACAGGAAGAAGATACAAGATGCCTCTGTACACAGTTGAATTAGTCAGAACATTTGACATTTCTTCTTCAGCCTCTTTCCTTCTCATCAAGAAAATAAGTAACTGCAATTCTTGACCAGTGTTAACTAGTCATCACCATTGGCTAGCCACTGGTACAAGTCAGAGAGGAAGTAAAGAAGCTGAAAGAAGAGATGTTTCCCTTATGAATAATAAGGCAAGGTGCTTTTTTAGGAGATGGGCCCACATAAATATTCATAACAACATAAACAAGGATGACATCGATGGCAAAAGACAAGGGAGTAGCAGTGAGTTGTGGAGGACCAGAAAAGTAGAGAGAAGCAGCAGCAATCCTCCCTGCTGAAAGGCTGTGGGAGAGAGGGCTCTCAGCATGAGCTACAGGCCAGTGTAGGGACTGAACAGAGAGCTAAACAGCCACAGCCAGCACCACAGGATATTTGATGGCAACACCTAATCCCTGAAAAACGCTCACAACACAACCACACACTTCCTTTCACTGTTTCCAGAATCAGTCATTCTGCACTTCAAAAAAACCAACAAAAGCCCCAAAACAACAACAAACCTTTTCAAGCAGATTTTATGCATTGGCCAGAACACTTCTCCAGACTCAAGAGCCACATGAAACACTCCTGCATCAGTTGATCTCAAACATTTTATTACAAAGCTGACAGTCCCTGCACGGCATGAACTAAATAATTACTGGGAGATTTCCCCCCTTTTCAGCTTTCCTAGTTCATCCACCAGCCCCTTCCCCACCTGCCCCCTCCCCCTCAAAAATCCTTACTGTTTCAGACAGGTCTGTGAAGAACCTGTTTTAGCAATCAGTAGGGTGCTCCAGTTGCTTCATCATGACACAGATATTGCCAACACCTCTAATGCGGAGGTGTTTCTGGCAGAGATTGTGTTTTGCCATGTAGCCTTCCTCCACAATGGGAGTCACCTTAATAAAAGACATTTTGCTGACACTAGCAACTGAGAGGAACTTTCCCTCAGTTTGTAACTGGAGCTTCAGTAACTCATTGTCCTGAAAAATGATACAAGGAAACTATTCTAGGAGGGATTAGCTCTTAGTTAGAAGATAGAAACAAAGCAGAGTGTTTAAATGCCGTGAAATCTAAGAGCAGTCCACAGACCACTCTGGAAGAACAGTTCTGTGTGGATCAGCTTCCTGAAAAACAGACATAGAGGGATGTAGAGACCAAGCTCTAGAAAGCTTCTGTTTGTCTGTCTGTCAGTCTGTCACTGGGGCTGGCAGTAGCCAGGCAGATAGGTTAGTGCTCCCCTGACTCAGCCTCCTTGCAAAGTCACACAAAGCTTCGCCTTTCCTCGGATACAAAGTCCCAAGCCCTGCTAACAAAATCAGCAAGGGATCAACTATCCCAGTCCTTAGCTAGACACATTTCTCCTTTTCAAAGTCCGTTTGAGCCATTTAATCATCATGAGTGATGTCTTTATCAAGCCTGCCTCCAGTCAGGTGGCAGACGCAATACTACTCAATACTGTCTGGCAGAGTGTCTTGGTTTGAAAGAC
>VYZQ01060509.1:0-18272 GCA_013400655.1 Mystacornis crossleyi
CGCCCCGCGGGGCAGCCGCCGCCCCCGGGGACCCCGCGCCGCCGCCCGGCCTCCCTGCGCGGAGATTCCCCGCGGGAAACCCTTCTCGCCGGCACCCCCACGCCTGCAGCGAGTCACTTAAACCGCCAAGATTGGTTTTTTTTCCCAATACTTTACACTGGCACGGTTTTATTCTCGGACGTGAAACCAATACCCCGTTCTCTACATCCCAGCCCCAACAGGACAAAACTTTTAATTCCGTTCGAAAATAGTGGTGCTCTGCAGCCTCCAACTCCATAGAGAACATCGATATGGAGACAAAAAGCAGCAACCAAAAGGGATCTCCGCTTCCTAAGTATCTGTTGTTCATCTTACGCAAGTGAATCGCGTGACATGTGGTTGCTGTGGCAACATTTTACATTTATATAGTGTCTTACACCCCAGAGAATCCCGAAGTGCTGTGTATGCTCAGCAGCACTGTGCACCTCCAGGCAGGAGTCTGCACGGGGACAAGAAACGTCGTCAAAAGGCACTGATGCCTTTTTCAAAAAATGAAATAAAATAGCCCCTCTACCTGTGCCAAAAGCTATCGTTTTAAGACCCAGACTGAAAGATAATTTAAGTAGCAATAGGGATGCAGGATGTGCAAGAAACAGCAGGAAGAGATTCTGGCAAAGTGCGCCAACTTCATTCGGAATTCCCTCAAGCTCTTTTAGTCCAGATCTTAGTGTATTTATGGAAGTTCATTAGTCATGCCGTGCGTTTCAAATTTTTAACTTTTAGATAACCTTTAAAATATGGGGTGAGGAATTGAGGGGAACTGGGCAAATTCCCAGCAGACATTTGCTATATTTAGAAAGAGTGAAAAGTTTTTAAAAGGAAGAAGATCCAGTCTTGCTACTGCCAGAGTGAACCAGATTTTTTTCTTCTTTTCATCCAAAAATAAGCTATTTTTCATTCCAACTCTCTGGAAAGGAGTTTGGCGATGAATTGTGGCAGGGTTATGGCACTAACCTTGGTAATTCTCTCTGAATTTAGAATGCTTATATGATTCATGCTACAGAGACAGTCACATGAAATTCACACCCCTTACTGCAGACTGGATCCCAGATAGGCATCCTTACACTTCCGGCAATCATCTCTGCTGCAAGTTTGTAACAGACCATTAAAAAAAAAATCAGGTTTTGGGTTGTACCACCGTATTTTAACTAGAAAAAAATGGATAGCAACAGGATAAGACACTGTCCAGCACAAACTCCTTTCAAGAATCAGAGCTATTTAAGAACGGCACAAAGAAGATTTCCCACCTCTGCTTGTTTAACATATTGCTGTAGCTAGCACATGTTCGAAGTCACTGACAGACGCTGTTTTGAACACACAGCAAAACATTATGCAAACTCTTTTAGCCTTCCTACGTGGGTGAGAAGAAGCTTCCAAATAAGAAGTTTACAAGGATTTCAATCTAAGTACTTTAGCTAGACTCTGTGCAAGTCCATAATTAGCAGCTCGTTCTTGAGCAGTACGTGTGGAGACTCCTATGTCTTCAAGTATAAGGTTAAAAAATAATCAGCATTGATCACTGGCAACTCTGCTGTGCTACCAACGCTTCTCATATCTACTGTTCCAGATGAGACCTGAAAGAAGAAAATGTGCTGGAACCAGAGAAATCAACCCTTATGGCTTTTCTCATTTAAATCCATGTTTTCCCTCACACAAACATGAAAAACACAGCTCAACAAAAGCGACATTCTGGATTGCAACAAATGCTACAGAATTTAAAATACGAGGCGCTAAAACATGAAATTAATTACCATAAAAAATTAAAATACTGTCTTTCTGGAGTGGCCATCATCTGTGTGAAAAAATTACATTGGCAACTGGTTTCTATTACTACAGCTATCTCTGGGGGAAAGAAAATGCCTATGTGTCATGTAATCTTGAGCACAAGATCTACTAAAGCTGCTCGTGATTAGGTAGAGGAGAGGTTTTTGTAAACCTGCACTGACAATGGCTGCAAAAAAAGAAAAATAGAGGAACTCAGCTAGAGAATACACAACTCTAGAGCACTTAGTTGCTATTTTTACCATGTTTTTAGCCAAGGTGCTCAGGCAAATAAAAGCAAGAAGCAGGCTCTGTTTGAGGAACGTGCTTTGTTTTCCTGTAATAACCTCACACAAAATTTGAGACACACACACTGCTTTAGTTCCCAGTTTGTGCAAGGCTATAAAAAGTCAGATTTTCATGATTTTGTAAATCACAATAACCTAATCACAGCCGGAGAAATAATAAAAACCCTTCCAGTGTGGATATGTACCTTGCACAGTAAAAGATTTGCTGGTGTTTTGAGACATTTAAACGACCTACCATTCTGTAGCAATTCCTACACGACAGGCAGCTTGCAAGCCTACACTCTCTGAGTAGATTTTGACAGGACAGATTAGAATGTACATTAATTTTACTCTTCAAAGTTTCTTTGGGACTTATTTCCTTTAGAAAGAAAATACAAGGCATTCACAGCTGCGCCACAACTCCTCTTTACACAAAACACATCCTTGGCATTTGAAGTTACTCCAATGGCTTTGAATTTTCATAGCAATTAAATACTGGATGCCACAAGTTGTATGTACTCAAGTCTGTTAGGAGTAGTAGGGAACATTCCGGGCTTTATCCTTCAATGTTATTTTTTAATTGCATTTTTATATACACTGTTTTCTTGTGCGTTATTTTCAAACATTGTACAACAAGGTTCTTTTATTAGCAACAAAGTTCATACAGTATATTATCATGTGTATAACAAATTTGTTTTGAAATATGCCTAAAATACTCCACAGTTGCAGCTCCAATTACTGCACTTCAGGTTAGTAAAACGAGTTTTGTAGTGAGGAGTGCTTTATTGGATGACATGTACTAGTAGATATCTGAGCCACTTGATTTTTTTTTTATGTGTTTAACCATCACAGGTTCTCATCTCTATACTGACTAATCATAGAAATACAGGATATGCACAGGCATATGTGCTTCCAAGGGAAAAAAAAAACAAAACAAACAAACAAAAACCAGTAAGCAACTGCCTTTACCTCACTGTTCAAAGAAGATTCAGGTAAACTGCTGTTATGTTGAAACTCTTTTTAGCTTTTCAAACACCTCTTTGAAATCACCTCAGTCCTACATTTGACACGGTAACTGGAGGGATCACCTTGTCTTTTCAAGGACTCCCACACCACCTACACTCCTGCAGTGCAGCAAACCATACTCAGGCATATTGTGTTCCTATCAGCAAAAGAGACACAGCTTACCAACACGACCGGAAAAGGCTTAAGACTTTTGAAGCAGATGTTCTATTGTAATGATTGAATTTTAACAGCTCTGTAATTAAAAGTTCACAGTTCTCTCATAGGGTTCTACTCCTAAATTGAGTATCTCTTAAGCTAAAGTATGTGAAGCTTGTTTAGGATCTAAGATGGTATTAGGTCACAGAACAATAGAATAGTTTGGGTTGAAAGGGACATTTAAAGGTCATCTAGTCCAATTTCCCTGATGTCTTCAGCCAGGTCAGGTTGCTCAGAGCCCCATCCAACTCGGCCTTGAACGTGTCCAATGATGGGGCATCTACCACCTCTTGGGGCAACCTGCTCCAATGTTTCAATACCTTTTCTTCTTTATACCTAATCTACACCCACACTGGTTTAGTTTAAAGCCATTGCTCCTTGCAACAGTCCTATTGCAACAGGCCGTGTTAAAAAGTGTCCCCATCTTTCTTACAAGCCTCCTTTAAGTACGGAACGGCCGCAACACGGTCTCCCCAGAGAGAGACCTTCTCTTCTCCAGGCTCAACAACCCCAAGTGTTCAAGTCACGGTGCGTGCAGTCATAAGCTGCTGTCAAAGGCCTCCAACAATCCCAGAATAACTGAACACATTCAATAAGCATCACAAATTCCTAGAAAGCAGGCACACGTGCAAGCATCGTCTCGTGTAGTGTATTAACAGCAAGCTAGAGAACATCTCAAGCATGCAGCAACAAAGCCATAGTCAGACAAATAATAGCGTCTGTGAATTGGTTTCAATAAACTTCAATATGGGAAGAAGTTAGTAGGCATGTCAAGACAAAACACCACAGTGAAAGATTTAGAAAGATCAGATACAAACCTAAAACACCAATCTCCAGGCCTTCCAATTCTGCTTTGATTCCATTGTAAATATCTTCTCTCTGTCGAAAGTCTGCCACAATGACTTTTGTTTCCACTTTGTACTTTTCCCCTAGAAAAAAAAACAGCTTTGAAAAGCTTGAAATACTTTACCATTCAGATATGAAGACTGTATCAGTTATTAGGTTTTACAAAATATTATTTTAAGAGCCAGCATTACACATGAACATTTTCACTTCTGCAACAGGAATCCTTGAATTTTAACATTACCTGCACAGGAAGTTCGTAACATTAAGCTACTGTCGTGAGAACATAAATTCTCAAATGATTCAGCACATTTTGTTTTTAAGGGACAAGAAAGGTGGCGAGAAAGCAAATTATACACCTTTGCATAGAACAGCAAAAACGGAGAAATCTGGAAACACATGTACACAACAGTGTTCAAATACAGCTTGACAAGAAGACTTTTTTCAACTTAAGCCAACTGGCAAACAAGTTGCTTCAGACCAAGCAAAACAATTCTTTATTGCCTTCCATTTCCATTCTCACTTCTGGTTCACGTTCCTAAAACGTGTATCCAAAGGGGAACATGTGGGTGAACAAGAAGAGCAGAACTTCAAATTTGATCATTCCAAAAACCCTTCTGATGTGCTGTCATCTCCATCCTTACTAGAACAGGAAAAATACACGTAGGCAACTACATTTTGAAAGAGAGGAAGATAAGTAGTAAAAATACTTCATATAAAAAGCAACTCTGCTTTCATCAAGCTAAATTATATTGAATTAAAAGCAGTACAAGGTCCTCTCAGACTTCAAAAGAGCAGAATAGTAGCTTAACATCGCAGCATCTCTGTTCTGCTGCACCTGACTCCCACCCTAGCGTTCCTTAAGGGACCCGTATACAGCTCGAGAAGGATTTTGCAGCACTTTGTCCCCAGAGCCATTCATAAAAACCAGTGCCATGTTAAAGGAAAAGAATCATTCACAAAAAAGATTAGAAGCAGCCAGATTCCCATGATGCTCCTTCCCATTCAAGGGAAAGCCGCGACTCCCATGATCCTGCCATCCATTCATGCAGAATCATGAATCTACTGAACTCACTGGTTTCCTGGCTGCCTCCCCTCCCCCCTGCAATATCCCTAATGGCAGATGAAATTATTTCTGCTCCTCTTCCCTCTCCCCATCCTCAACCTCTTCATCTCTCCTGAACAGCTGCATTGTTTAAAAATCCCCTGAGAGATGTTGCTATGTCAAATGACGACGTAAATAGCATTAAGCCCCTACTGCAGCAGCAGTCTTGTGATCGCGTCAGAAGAAAATAAAGTTCAACGCTGGGGGGGGTGGGCATAGAAATGGTCTATTTTTGAACACAGCTGTTCTAATGTTTAGCACACACATTTGGTTTTTTACAGGACACAGAATTAAGGGCAACATTAGAGGCTTATCTCATACGTGCAAATGGACTGGATTGGCAAAGCCCAAGTCACACACTTTACACACGTGTCATTTTTAACTGTTTTGTGGGATCTGCAGCTGTCTTCACTGCCACTCAGATGCTTCATGAAATGCAAGTTACTTAAAGGACCCAAACACCATTCTCATAAATTAGTTCAATTGGTACTGTCCTTTTTATACTAAACACTCTTTGTTAGGATTGTTACCCATCTACCTTCAAAGCCTTCTGAAATCACTACAGAGATACGAAGAGGACAAGGTAAAGATGAA
The DNA here is from genome assembly GCA_013400655.1 of Mystacornis crossleyi. NCBI lineage: Eukaryota > Metazoa > Chordata > Aves > Passeriformes > Timaliidae > Mystacornis > Mystacornis crossleyi. The sequence continues at coordinate 5,851 of VYZQ01060509.1, forward strand.
AATCTGAAGACCTAATACTATAAATAGAAAAAAAAAATTGAAAGTGCTTACACTACTATTCATATAAGACCTTTCTTTGAGTTTTTAGAAAATTAGCAAAAAGCCATTACGCTTATGGTAGTCAAGCAATATATGTATAAAAAGCTGTAGCACCCTTTTTGGGCAGAGGGTGCACGGTACAATGCATAAAAACGTGTGCACAGTACAGGGCTGCCCACTGGTCTAGCCAGAGAACAAGGTCTTTGTGCAGTTGCTCACGCAAACATGCAATGGTGTCTTGTCCCAGCAGCTACCACCAGCTGACCAAACCCTCCCTCCCCATTTCACGGCAGCTTTCAGGTATTCTGTAACTTTTGCATATCCTGTGCTCTGTCCCAGAACCTGCAACAGGTGGGATGATCCACTACCTCAGGGAAAAGACAAGGAGATACACCTGAGAAAACAGTTCCATGTCAAATGACAATGCAAATAGCATTAACTCACTTCTATGCAAACTTGGTCTAGTAGTCAGAGCACAAGGTGCAGAGGAGAGCAGGTGTGCTCTGCTCCGCATGAAAAAATGGAAAAGGGAATTTCCTTGATCTTAGGGATTAAGATGTTCTCAAACAGATGGGCTAGAAGAGAGAGTAGAGCACATTCCTGTTTTATCTGCCAAAAAGACACTGAGATGTAGAGTAATAGAGAAAGAAGCAAATAGGCTATGTCCTTATCCAGGGTATCTAGGAGTGTCTGGGCTATTGCTGTCCAAGAGAAAAGCCGAAACTCCTTAATGGAGCCTTTCAGCTTGAGGGCCAGGAGGTACTTGAGAGCCACAAGGAGTGAAAGGAGGAAGCCAAGCCAGCTTTTGCAGTCACAGCTAGAGGATCTGAAAGAGCTATTACCTGCCAGCAAGTCCAGCATTCCTGATGATATTTTGAAAAGTGGATCTGATGTTTTGACTTTGGAACTGGTATTTCAAATGCTCCTTAGCAGGAGACTGAATATTACACCACCATGTTGTCAACAGTTGTGCAGCAGTCAGTCATCACCTACCCACAAGATGGGAAAGCAAATTCAGCAGATCTCTTTCAAAATTCTCAATTCTGACACACCAGTGTTTTAATCATCTCATTTACTCATAAACTCAGGTGAGATCAGTATTGACCCTACAAATAAGTTTTAATCTAAACATTCACATGTCCAGTTAATTTACAGGGTCTGTATTGCCTTAGCCAAGACATCTGATAATTCAGCAAGACACCAACTGTGCTCAACAGTATCCTGGGTAAACCAATAAAAGCAGACACGATCTTCTGCAATCACCCCGTCATTTCAGAAGTAAGTTGTTGACCATGAACAAATTTTCACAGCTGTGGAAAAGCTGAATGAACCAATAGTCCCAATGGTGATAGAGCAGGCTGGTATAAACACTGTACAAGGCAAAAAGACAAAGCAAACTTTTGCAGAAGATACTGGGATGTATTCTTCCTAAGATCCAGAGAGCAACCCAAGAACACAGACTCCAGAGGCAGAGGCACAGCACAGTCCAATACAGTGGTCATGCAAACAAAAGCAGTACATAAAATACACGCTGAAAGGGGAACATAAGATAACTGAAGAAAGTGCCTATTTTTGCAGTGGTAAAAGAACTACTGACTGCCTGAGGTATGTTCCCATTGTGCATTCCCGCACTATACAGGATAAAACAGTCTGGAAACAAATACACTATTTAACTACATTCCTCACACCATCAGAAGTACAAACAGTTTGACATATAATCCCTTGAAGGACACACTACCTTCAGTCTCCTCAGAAGAGGACTCCAAACAGCGTCTCAAAACTTGGTTAAGGTGTTACTTATTCAAAATAAACTTACAACCATCCCAAGGAACAGCCAACAGGACAACACTTCCCTGATTTCTCATCTAAGACCATCAGTTACAACATCAGTAGGTGAAGCAAAAGCTTAATTAATTCCAAAGGCCAGATATGTCTGACTTACAGGAAACTCATCCAGTCTTGCTGTGCAAGGAAAATGCTAATCTTAACTATCAGATAAAGTAGGGCACACCTTGTCTACTAAAAAGATTCACTTGCAAAATAGCCCCACGTTACCTAGAACACCAGGAAAAAAAGGATCACACTGTAATTTAAAAAAATAAAGCGGAAAGCTAGAAACTACAGTGAACTACACCCTAAATAATAACAAATAAAGAACTGTAAAGTGGTTAAGAGGCAAGCATCTTCAATTTAATTTAAAATTTTTGGGGGTTTTGGTTTTTTTTTTTTGTTTGTTTGTTTTGGTTTTGTTTTTTGTTTTTTGTGTGTTTTTTTTAAGGTGTTTTTTTTGTTTTTTGGGTTGTTTTTTTTTTTGTTGTTTTTTTTGTGTTTTTTTTTGTTTTTTTTTTTTTTTTTTATTTTTTTTAAGCTTGCAAATAATTCAAATCGGCAGCCACCCTAAACTGAAATCTTAGTTGACAGGCTAAGAAAATGCTAAGGAAGTTTTCAGACACAGATAAACTGAGCTCGAAAGAAGGTTCCCCAAGAGGAGCAAGCTTGGGTACTTTGATGGGACAGCAAAGAGACACCAGTTTGGTGGTCAGGAGAAGCAGATCACTTTACCCGAGAGAAGCTGTGTCAGAGTGTCTGTCATACAAAGTCTTGCTGGGACACAGGAAAACTACAAGATCTTCATCCCTAATAAAATGACATTAGTTCTTGTCATTAGTTCACCTGTTTCAAAGCAGTTTGCTGGAGCAGCTTGAATTTGCACCAAGAACGTTGAGGCAAATCCAGTCAACTTTGCAACAGAGAGGTTTGGGATATGAGGCCCATACTGTAAGGTAGGTAATGGGGATGGTTCTTTCAAGATCATGGAAAGGACATTAAAAACTCTTGCTAGAACTGAAGCATCTCACCACTTTACATTCAAAGCCACATATAAACATTGCCATCACAGTGATGTAGTATAATGCAACTGGCTTGCAGAAACATAAAACAAGTCTCACTTGGTCTTCAGCTTCAGCATGGTCAGAGATGCTAAGCAGCAGAAAAATAGCTCTCCATTTTTCATCATACAGGAGAGGACAAATTTGTTTAGGTAAGGAGACTCAATCACCTCCATAAATAAAGATGCCATCTTTCCTATATCGCTGCAGTGGTAAAACTCACCCTAATCCAGCACCCAGTCTCCAGAAACAGTTTGTAACCTTTCAGTATAAGGTAAGAAGCTGAGAGATGAAAGCAAAACATTAAAACCTCCTGCTTTTTAGTTCTCTATGCAGGACAGAGATGAAGAGTTTAAGACTATAGAGTGGCTGCTGAGAGCTCTACAAAGTATTTGGTTGGTTTTAAGGAAGAGCCATTCATTTTCGGAATGTGTCCAATTTGGGACTTTCAGAGTTCACAGAAGTAACTCACAGTGTCATGGATGGATGGAATCTGTTTTCCAGAAGTACCAGACTGGTGATAGCAGACTGTTATTACACAGTGATATATTCACCATGTAGAAGCATGTTAAAATCAGCTGGGTATAACAAGAGCTAGCTTTCTCTAAACATTCTGAAGGGTGTAAAATTCTGAAGCCGAATACTGATAACCTAAGAAAAAGCTAAAAGGAAGCTCTGTTGCACCTGTTGCAAAGGAAGGTTATGCTGTTCCTGCATAGCTTAAGATGCCTGCCTACAGTTTAACGTGCTATGTTTTTATACATTTTCAACAGTATGTGCATATGCACACTTGGTCAAGCATCTAGGAATATGTTCCGATCCCTTTTATTCAAGTACACATGAAGGACTTCCAGGGAATTCCTGACATACTGCAATACTTGCAGGTGTCATCTTATAGAAACAGCTTCCTTAAAAAGAATGAGTATTTTAAAAAATCCAATCACATAGACCTATAGAGCAGGTAAAAAAATACAGACCTTATTTTAAATGTTCTGATAACTTTAAGTTTCAATACACACTGACATATAAGAGTCAGTTCTTTCGCTTCTCAGCTTGCACAGATGACTTCAACTCTCCAAGCCGAAGTCCACAAACCCTTTAGCCACTGGGGCATCTAAGTTTTTAATGTGTATATACAGTAGTATTGCTACAAAACAGAGGGAAAACGCACTCTATTAATAGTTGCCTCCATCTGCTCCCCTCTGACTTTCATTACATCAAAATACATTACAGTTTCTAAGACACGCTAACCAAGTCAGAAACACATTCTGAGCAACACAGGATCAATCAATAAGGCCATTCACCCAAATATTATGCTCAACGTTGTAAGCTTTTCTAAATCAAGCTTGTTCTAATTACCAAGCTAACTAAAAACACAAAATCAAGCAGCCTGTGACGAACAGCTGCAGAGGCTGACAGCCGGGGGGGCTGCACACTCGAGTCACAGCAATGTTTGCAAACGCCGCCGTGCTTGCAGGCGGCCGGGCGAGCTGAGCTCCAGCGCTCCCCACGCAGCCCCTCGCTCCAGCGGCCACGGCACGGGAGGCTCCGAGGCAGCGCACGTGCGGCCGCCCTCGCGCCCTCAGGAGTCGCGATTCCCAGAATAGCTCTCCTCACCACCACCCCGAAATACCCACTCTGGCTGAAGCGGCACCAAGAGTTGGTTGGGGGACAATCCCAAACTGCTAGGGGGGAAGCGCAACATGAAGTGTGGGAAGGCTGCTATTGTGTAGCAGGCAGCATCTCAGACTCCCCTTCCTCCTCTCCTCTTTCCCCAGCACTATTTTCAACCCCCCCGCCAAGAGTTTTTTTTTAAATATTCATTGACGTACTTTTTACTAACCATGAAGAGAGCTATTTTTAATTTACTAAATCATTTTAGGAAGGGCATAGGGACTATTTCCCATACTTCCTGTTACATTTCCTTTCCCTTAATGTCAATTATTGTCTGACTGTGACAATGTGGACATGTCACACATGCGACATGCCACACTTGGTATGTGCATACATGTAAACATGAATTTTGCATCACTTTTTGCAAAATAAAGTCTAAATTCTTCGGCCATATACTTATTAAACAGTAGTGATTAAAAAAAAACACCTTTTTTTCAGATTTAGGCTCAACAGAATGAATTTCAGAAAGACTAGAAAAAATACCTTGTAAGAAGAATTTAGGGTCACTCAGAGAGATGAAAGGTGTCATACCATGGATTAACAAAAAAACAAATTGTGCCCTTATTCTCAAGTCTATTTCAAGACATTTAAGTCAGTCAGTCTACTTAATTAAAGCAAATTTAGGAAGGGAAGCAAGTTTCTAGGCTAATTCAGCATTATCTTTTATACCTCCAATTCAGCATCCCCAGTAAAATATTTGCTGTATCCCAAAGACAGGCACTTAAAAGCACAGTTTTCAGGGTTCTCCAAAGTGTTACTTGGAAGGAAAAATACATTGTTAATTAGTCCACATCTACTGCTCTAAGTAATAGAGTACCCAGTTCAGCACTGGAAGTGTGGCACATGCTTAAGGAGTTACACAGCAGGCATACTTTTATACACTATATTGAAAATTGTTTATGTCTCATATTCAAGGACTTATTTTTAAGAAGTTGTAGTGCAAAACAAATCAACCGAGTTTCCTTTCTCTATGAAGAGCTACTAACTAGCTTTTTTTTCTCACATCAATATATTCCTGAGAAAACATAAAAATGATTAGCACCATTTCCTCAGCAGAGAAGTCTATCAGGGATTTTTACAGCTTTGACAGATAAAGAGGACTTGATGTAATGGAACTTAACCTGCTAAAAAAGTGACACAGGACTAAAATACACATTCATGGAAGTTGCAGAAGGAGGACAGCACTGTTTGCATCATTCAGTCTTTTCTTGTGCCAGAGATAGAGCATTCTCTGCAGAGACACTTAAAAGGACTAATTTTAAGTCTCTTGGCAATAGACCTTCCACCAATTGGCTTAAACCGGATTTGCAAAGCAGACTTTCACCCAATCCAATGTGAGAACAACCCAGTACTTATCTTTTCATGTAATGTTCAGCTTATTTTACAGTGAAGGCGATACGCAGTAGATTGCAGCTTTCATGTTAACAGAAGGTGTTTAATGGCCCAGAGACTGGCACAAGAGCTCTTGTTTTGGCATCCCTAAAGGCTTATGTCACAAGTAGGTTGTTAGCAGAGATAAGCATTAAGTTTCTGTGTGTTACAGAAAATGCCATATATTCCCCCACCCAGCTACTGCCAGGCAGAGGCAGCAGTGACCCTGAACGTTTGCAGGGATGACAATTCCTGGTTGTTCAAGTCTGGGTTTCAACAGTACCAAAGAAGTCACCTACCTGTCGATCCAATTACCTAACATGTAAAACTGTAAGACTCAAGAAACCATTAGGTCCCAGAGTTAGTCCTGATCCTACAGGCACAATATACAGGGTATGTGAGGAGAGGAAGAGGCTACTTCTGCCATGCTTACATTCAGACAAGGAAACCCAAAGCACCTCATTCACATTTAAATAACCTTTACACATTTCTTCCCCTGGACTTTCTGGGTTTACAAACTTAATAAATACTGCATAGAAACACACTGGCAGTGAGGTTCACAGCAAGCACCTTCCTTCTGGAAGAGGCTCACGCAGTCCTGCCAGGTGTGAGAAAGCACCATCTCCTAGAGCTTGCCAGCTCACCTACTGCTCTGTGGAACCCATGACACTGACCAATAAACTTCCTTAAACTGGTTTTCATCCTTAAAGCCACCTGTGACAAGTGGTCTGTTACTCCATATGCTGACAGATGATATAGAAATGAAGTCCTTCTGCAAGAATATCACTAGTCAGCTGCAGAACATTTTACTTGTGGCTTGTCCTACCAGGTTGCTGCCTCAAAACTCTCATAAGAGGTGAAGTAGTTCGAGGAGTGCATCCTGTATCTTGCAGGTCATCTGTCAAGTGTTTCTCTCTAAGTATTCTGCCCAATTTCTTTAAATTAATCCAGGCAAAACGTCACTGAGAAAATTCAAGAGACGATAAAAAAGAGGGACTAAGGGGGAAAAAATCCAGCCAAAATCACAGAAGCAGAATTCTTTTTAAAGAAAAAAATCAAAAATTAAAAATAAGCTCCCTTTCCAATTGTTCTTTTACATCAGGGTTCATCTACTTAATTTATTAACAAATTAATAAAAATTAATTCAGTTTGAATCCTCTGTCAGCTCTCTACAATGCCTGCCAACTGCTCCTTTAGTAAGTGGCTCATACAAGGCAAAACCAAGAGAACTTCCTTCACTTCATCCAAGGGAAACTTTCTTCAGAGATGAAATCCAAGAGCTCATTTTAAATCAAAGATCCTCACACTACAACTTCACACAAAAGGTGACTTCAGTGCATCAAAACAAGTCCAAAATATTTGAAGCTATTTTGTCAAGTTCAAGAAATATACGGGGATTTCAAGTTTGTCAAGCTGAACCTGGCTCAGATGATAGAAGGCTGCAAACACGTTCATTTACCTTGAAATAGAACACAAAAGGTCAGAATAACTGTCGGATTCACTTAGTCTTCAAGTTAAGCTCAGGCAAGTGAACCTTGTCATTTCTGTGTAAGAAAAGTAAGAAGACAACCCCTTCCTCACAGAGCCTGTCTGCATTTCAACCTCCGCTATTAAACACAAATATTGCTACTTGCCAACTCCAAAATGTGAGGAGGATTTACCAGGGCACAGCAGGGAGGAAATCCAAGGGACAGGGCAGAGATAAAAGAGCCAAGTGCTCCAAGGGAGGTGCAGGTGAGCATCTGCAGGAGTCAGATTTCTCGTGGGGGCATGGCCCATTTGTTGCAGTGGGTCATGGCAAGGGATGGGGCACAAGCATAGGGGTCAGCATCAGATCTGCTTCAGAATGCTGCCCACGACCTGGTCACCAAGAAAGCAGCAGAAAACTGTAAAACCCACCTGCCTAGGAAATGGTAAAGAAACATTTCTGGTTTTGGCACCACGTCCCATTTTTGTACTCAAAAATCATGCCAGAAAAGTAAGAAGACAACAGATCCCAAGTATAAGCATGACAGCTATCAGTTTACAATACCCAGAATCTTAGGGTTAGGGAGTAGTTCAAGATGAAACTACCATGACCAAGCAACTTAGATACACTAGACACTGGGCTGATGAAATGTATTGGAATGAAATAGTCAGCTACATAGATTTTAATTGCAAAAACCCTGTATTTCTTTATAAAAGAAACTGTATTTTCTTACAGACATGTAGCAGAATCAAAGTTTAGGACATTAGTTATCAAACAGTGTGAAAGTCACAGTGTATTCCAATTAAATGTTCATTTGTGAGAATACACTGGAAAAACAATTGATTTCTCTCAATTCAAGCAATTTATTTGGAGCCAATTTTATCACCTGGGTGTATGTAACACTAAAACATCAATTTTAAAGCAGCAAATAGGAATTTCCTTTAATTACATAGTAACTGATGACAAACTCAGAATCTGCCATGTTGCTTTTTATATTCACTCACCTAAAAGTAAGTAGCTACTTAGACTTGCAAGTAGAAACACTAGCGAGCTACAAGTTTTATCCTGGCTCTTGCAGCTCATGCACAACTCCATGGCCTCACCTGTGAAGCTACCAGCTCACAATGGACACCAATACCAAATTCTTTTGACAATTTCCCTATTGGCAAACTTTGACGTTTTTTCCCTTCTTATCTGGTGTGCACTACATTCTTCATACTGCAGCCCCTAGGTAATGAGTTTCTACAGCTAAGTAGTTCTCAATTCTCAGAACAAACCTATCTAGTGCAGTAACTGAAGCTTTTCTGCCTGCAAATCCATGGTTCAAGAACCAACTGCTGGGACAGAGTACCTGAGATGTCTTGGACTACGCTTGTTATTAAATACAGTAAATCAAGGAACAGACCCATTATGTGGCACTCAAACAATTGTCTCCATTCACAGAGAAATTTTCTTTTTGATCTTCCCTGAACCTTTGGAAGTGTTTAACAATGCAATGCAACAGACACTTCAGAAAAGTGCTGGAACAGTGAAGCAGCATGAACTAAACTAGACAAGCATTTTTTATAGTGACCTTAATATTCTGTGCTTGTGCATGACAACTTGATTAAAAGATCAGATATATTTCCATAAAACTTATATAATTCCTCATAAAGGTTGTCCATGACAACTGAAGAGGAAACCCAAAATTCTTCTTCACTCAGTGGCTGATACTCTCTTTCTTAGGGAACAGAAAGCAGAATTTCTCTTTCATGGCAAATCCTACAACACTGAAGAACTCTGTAAAAAAAATAGCTTTAAAACATGCTTGAAACACAGTGAAAAATCTTCTAAAGTTTTTAACTACTTGTAATTAACCCACTAATTTTTGTTGCTCAAACTGAGCTGCACATTCAGAACATCTGGCATTCCTGTAACATCAGTTCAGCCACTTGTGCATATGTGCATACACGCATAAAAAAAATCAGCTCCAGGTCAGCTGGCATTTAACTTGCAGAAAGATGTATCAGTCCTTGCCTTATAATGGTGTTTATACAACTTGCATTTTGTAAATAGATGTCAGTACTAGTAGAAGTCTATCCTTTGAGCAGAAGAAGAGTCTTCTGAAATAGAATGAGCAACACCTGATGCTCAAAAGGCCTCTCATTACTTGTGGCAGAGTGCATCTATTCATTCCGTAGGATAAGCATGAGACTGATTGGTGAAAAGGAGGAGGAAACCAAAAACATGCACAGAATCACACAACTCAAAGAATAGGAATTAGTTAAACAGCCATTCTTCCTTAAAGTGATTAAGAGTCATTACACAAGAGGAGCAATCGTGCCAATTTGAAGAACAATGGACCACCATAAAGAAGTTTAAAGCTACCTTAGAAGCCTGCAAGGGAACCACTCAAGTAATTACAGCCTTAGCATTAAAAAAGTCACCCACCTTATATATGACAACATCTGACCAGACTGCAGAGACCACGAGACTGAATACAAGACAATTCTGTCCAGCTAAAACCTAGCAGGATCTGAAACCGCGACTCAGGCTCGCTTGATTATGCAGACTACCCTAATCCTTCAGCATATGCCACAATGAACCAGGTATACTTTTCAGAAGCTCAGTGTTGTCAAAAGAAGTGTTCTGAAAACCCAGTGTGAGTCATCTCATTTCAGTATGGTTTAGGAAAGGAGGCAGAAAAATGTTTGGGTGAGGCCTAACTAATTATGTATTACAGGCTGCTTCACATAGGTACATGTATCTATTTTCTTCATCTGAGAACCTCCCCCAGCAGCTATCATGTAAGTGCTGAAGCTCAAAGCAGTAGATTTATCTGTCTTGTCAGCATCATGCTTAATTTCCAGGGAGAAAAAGATATCCACACTGTTACAGAAAGGGTTATGACCACTTTCAGGAAGCTTGTCACTTCATACATAGGTGTTTGATTCCAGAACAAGATTATTTGTAGAAACTTCTCTCAGTTACAGTTTTACTTAGCAAAACAACTTTATGTAACGTTGCTAGAAACGTGACTGCACATGCCCACACACGTGCAGCAAACTATCATCCAGCTACTGCAGTGAACCACCAGAAAAACCCACCTCGTTGTAGTTTCCTTATGTATTGGCAGCAAGCATCAGCAGTCACACAGCTTACCCGGGCACTGACACCTGTTCTGCTGCATTTACACTGTCACTGCATTCATCAGAGCATCACAGCTAGGTCCAGACACTGCAGCGACAGCCTTAAATGCAGGATACTAATGAACAATGCCAATTACTTCCAAATCAGTGGAAGATAGAACTTGATGACACCTTTGCTCTAAGATGGAATGCTCTCTACAACTTAAACATACACATAGAAAGGAAGAGTTTTCTGTCTAGAAAACACTTTCATATGCCATCTTACACTGGACTAAAAATCAGAGATAGTGACACTTTTATCAATAGAACTGTACGTCCTGACTTTCACAGATCTAGCACAACAGCCGCTGTGTAGCAAGTTGAAGTCCTTGAGTTTTTCAGTCATCCTTCCATTCACTCAGCAGCCCCTTACAACTTCATACAGGACAGTGTGTTGACACCTGACTTAGGGGATTATGTTTCACAGTAAAGCAGTGCCACTAACGAATTCACTGAAATTTTTAATAAACTTAAGCCAAAATTATACATTTATGACCTTGGAAAGAGAGCAGTTCTTACCATGATCTGCATTACGTACACAAACCATTTTAGAAAGCCTAAGCAAGACAAGGGAGGGTAACCCAGAAGCATCATCTTAAAGGTTTCTTTACCCAACATCATTATGCTGAGAAACCTGCTTTATAGTACATAACTCCTACTCCTGCTTATCGAAACCTTTTCACACGGTTACATTTCTCACTTTATCTTGACATACTCTGCACAAACTAATAACCTGGCATGAAATATGCCTTAATAAAAGAGATACAGATTAGAAGAGGAATTCTTGTGGGTTAGATTATACTTTGCTCTGATTGGAAAATCATTTGTCAACATGAGACCTGAGGAAGCTTTTTCCTAACTGATCCTATACAAGTGTCCATTTGTGATTGAAATACTAAAGTTGCTCCCTTATTTTTCCATTACAGCCATTTAACACACACTTACTGAAGAAATAATCCCTAATACAGGTTCTTAAACACATTAACTCATTCCATATATTCTTATGGCTATGAACACTCATCACCTCAAAAGAGTTTACAGGTCCCTAATCTAATCTTTGAGTAGTTTATTCAAACAAAACAAAAAAGAAAGAGGAGGGGCAAGCTACCCACAATAAACTTGTATACTTGGTAAGACAACAAGTAACATAAGGAAAATGCTCTAAACAACTTCTAGTTGCAAAGAAACCACCCTTATGGCTGGGGCCCACGAAATCAAACTTGCTTCAAACTGAGGGAATATTCAGATGGAGAAATGACTGCATGTTTCTTGCCTTATTATGACTTTAGACAGCTACTACTACGTGAAGAGGTGTTATTTCAGTCTGGCCTGGTAAGCTGTTCTTATGGAAGACTAACAGTTTTAGGAGTACTTATTGCAGAATTAAGCCTTATTGTTCTCAGAAGTTAAATATGAACAGCTGTAAAATTGATCTGCAAGGCCTTTACCACTTATATCTGTAACATTTGCACTGTGCACAAGAGCAAACCTTTTTCAAAATCTGAGCTGTATATATCAGCACGTATGAAATTCATGTGCAATTACATTTATTTATAAGTATGCCAATGAAGTTCAGGGAAGAAGTTTTAACTCACTTATTTCAGTAGAAACCCGGTCCAGTTTATCTTTTGACCTACTGATTAGAACCACTTTCAGTCCACGTTTTGCTAACTGCAAGAAAACAAAAGAGGAGACATTAGAATAGTCATAAATCACTTCCAAGTTAGTATCCTAATCAAAGGAATTGCAAAACTCATCAAACATCACAACAGTATAGACCAGCAAGTCTGAAAAAAATACAATTTTAAATAGAGA
>VYZQ01060514.1:5923-23790 GCA_013400655.1 Mystacornis crossleyi
ATAGATTTAAATTAATTATATACAACAGTAGAAATAATAAAATAATAGCAACACATAATACAATAATAAAAATCAGCATCCTGTAAAGTCAGATGAATGAAGAAATAGGAACAAATACTCAGGTCTAAAATGGAGTATATTATAGGGGTGTTTTGTGACTGTAATATGCATTACAGTAGTAGTGATTCCTCTAANTTATTGGAATAATTTTTGCAGCCTAATAGACTTTTCCTGTCTCTAATGAGTTAAAAAAAAAAAATCAAGTTAGAATGTTTTGAGGTTGTGTTTAGGAATGACATTCCTAAAATCCTCTTCCACAACTACATTTTTCTCACCAGATAACTTTGATTGATATGGTTTGAGATGGACAAAATAGTCCTTCAGAATAGAAATATGCCAAGCACAGCTGATTGTTTAATTATGCATAAGTAAACAATCATGAAACGCTATACCGTCCTTTTACCATTCAGAAAAAACTTGTACATGAATTTCTGAGGATGAAACTCAAATAATTCTACCATGGGTCTGTTTGCAATATTACTGGGGGTTGGCACCCCTCTGATCTTGTATTATTGATGGTATTTGAATCTGATTACCAACTGGTGTTTACAATATATCAATAGTTCTTTATATTCATGAGTATACAGGAGCTGTCTTTTTTGGTTGTCTTGTTTGGTTGGTCCGGGTTGGTTGGTTTTCATAAGGGGATGTGTTTGAGTGTGTTAAAAGTACTGCCAAGAGAGATTAACTATGGAATAATATTCCATTTGGCTTGTAAAACCCTGATCCATTGATAGATGTTATATTTGCCACAGCATCTACATCTAAATTTAGGTTTCAGTCTCCCTCTGGACAGAAAACAATTATGATCCACTCTGGTTGAGAGCACAAGCAGATAAGCTAAAATTTTTTATATGCAGTAAACTTTGCTCTTAACAAATCACTTCTGTATGTTAAAGGCTACCACTGTGCTGTCCTCTATTTTTTTTTTTTAACGTACAGATGAAGAAATTTTCTGCATAGCCAGTACTTTTCATTTTCTTGCAGAGATACGCAGGGTCCAATTCATTAACATCCTGAGGATCCTTATCCTTTATAATTAGAATTCAACTCTACTAGAAGAAATCTTAAATGGGAATAGAAAAAAAAGCAATGCATTCCCTAAATATGCAATCAGACAGGTACACAAGTCAGGTGAAATGGATCAGATCATTTTTTATATTCTGGTTTTACTGCATCTTTTTCTCTAATAATGTNTTACAGTAGTAGTGATTCCTCTAATATTCTATTTCTCCTTAAACATATTTAGAGAAATTCATTAGAACAAAAAAAATTTCTCTGTGAATAATGTCAAGTTTTTAAACTTGAGGCAGAAATAAAAGCTTATAATGACAAACTTTATTATAAATGTTAAAATGCTGGAATGTTTACATATTTAGAATATGCATATATCTAAAATAATGAGGAAATGTTTTTGATTTTGAACTGCATAAAATGCTCAGGCTAATTTTTTTAAACCTAATGCCTAGGCTGGGAGAGTTAATATAGCTTTTCAATTTCTAGCAGTCTTGATATTTGAAAATATTTTCCCTGTCTTAGTTGATCATCATGGATTTGAGATCTTTTAATATTTACAGAATTTTTTTTGCAAAACGCTCTACACTAATATCTGTTTGAATGAACTACTAAGAAGCCTCTTTTTATTATATGGAAGCAGGACTGCACAACACACAAATTCAGGACTTTATGGCAGTGAACATTTCTGAAATGTTTCGAGGATATATGAAAGAAAGTTACTAGTACAACTGTATCCTTCAATTAAAAAAAAAAAAACNCAAACAAAAACAAACAAAAAACATCCAAAAACTTAAAGACCCTTAAACACTTTCTTTAAAAATGCTGAATATGTCACAAGATTACTTTATTACCTTACATAAGCTCTGGTCATGTCCCTTTACTTGAAGATTAGTCTGTAAAAAAAACATCATTGGAAAAAACTTAAGATGCTGAATAGGATTTAAAGCCTTATAACTCACAGATGCAGGCACAGCCCCAAACATACTGCCAGCAATGCTATTAATTCTTTAATTTATAAAACTGGATTCTAATCAACTCATTAAAAAAACCCCAAAAATTATTTTATATGTTGTAAATTAAAAAAACCCAAAAGGCTGTAATTGACTCAAAGCATTTGCAGGGTAAGAAATACCATCTAGGTAAAGGCAGGACAATAAGTGGGAACCATGTGATTATCTGACTCAATTAAGGCTGCGAAATTTAATAAACCTGTGTGTGAGACCAGCTTTATATTATGAAAATGAGATCCGTAATCTGCAGACACTCAATGATCCCTACCTCCAATTATCTTTATAGTCAGAATTTTCACATGTGCACACAGATTTTAGGAATGATTTTGTAAGATTTGCAGCCAGATATGATAGTCTTGTCTTTTAAAGGAACGCTTTATGGAGCAAGGACAGCAATATGTGCCTGTCAATAATTAGCTTCTGTTTTTAGTGTCTATTTTTAATCAGCTGGCAAATCTAGGACATCTGCAAGATCTAGAAGTCCAAGATGATTCTTAGTCTGTATTGGTGCTGTCACTTGCAATTTGCACATTCATAGCAAAGTAGCATTTACTGCTTTGTGCAAGCTAGTCATTATGAGCAAAAGGCTTCTAGAGAGCTGTGTTTGGAAAAGCAGCCAGATTGGAGATTGGAGGGCAGGGCATGTGAAGTCTTTACCCAAGCTGTTTCAACATGACAAGAAGTTACACACCTGGAAGTGGATTGTGTCTTTCAGCATCTCAGAATATAGACATTGACTTTTACCTTTATATTATGCTTATTGAAAGGATAATGAGTTATATAGACTTAGAACTGGAATTCACTTAATACTGCTTGTTCCTGCATTCTTCATTCTTTGTTTTCTGTATTTTACTTCATTCCTTACAATACAGAGAAGTGGACAGATGTAAAACTTTCATTAATTAAAGTAATAAGTTTTTAGCTTGAAAACAAACATTTTTAGATGATAGAGGAAAGCATGCAACTTGAATGGAGTTTCTGCAGCAGTTTGGTAACCAATTCACCTCAGCAGCTTCACAAGTTTCAGAGTCTGTTTACATCCTTTTACAGGGTTAGAAATAAAAACTAAGCTCACATTTTAAATTAATTTAAAACAATATTCAGCATTTACTTATAAAATCTGGTTTCAACTACTTAACATGCAACTGTCAACCTGTTCACAGACACAGTGAATGGACACTTAGCAATTTGAATTATCAAGATATTGAGGAAACAGGGGAACATGCTAAACATGATCAAGTACAGGANCATGTATTCCTCATAAACCATTGATTTCCAAACAGATTGGTGATGTATTTCATACACTGGCAAAAAATGATGTTGCTATTTCAACTGGGGTTAGATTATATTCTACAAGAATGTAGCTGTCTCAACTATTGATGAGACAATTTCATTGTTGAAGATGGGAAAAAAATGACTTTGAGTTTTTTGGTAATAAATATCACTATTGTTATCGCTACTGTTATTATCTTAAGGGGAGGTTTTATTGTTATATTATTTCTAATAATAGAAATGATGNAAAAAAACAAAAACAAAAACAAACAAAAACAAACAAAAAACATCCAAAAACTTAAAGACCCTTAAACACTTTCTTTAAAAATGCTGAATATGTCACAAGATTACTTTATTACCTTACATAAGCTCTGGTCATGTCCCTTTACTTGAAGATTAGTCTGTAAAAAAAACATCATTGGAAAAAACTTAAGATGCTGAATAGGATTTAAAGCCTTATAACTCACAGATGCAGGCACAGCCCCAAACATACTGCCAGCAATGCTATTAATTCTTTAATTTATAAAACTGGATTCTAATCAACTCATTAAAAAAACCCCAAAAATTATTTTATATGTTGTAAATTAAAAAAACCCAAAAGGCTGTAATTGACTCAAAGCATTTGCAGGGTAAGAAATACCATCTAGGTAAAGGCAGGACAATAAGTGGGAACCATGTGATTATCTGACTCAATTAAGGCTGCGAAATTTAATAAACCTGGGTGTGAGACCAGCTTTATATTATGAAAATGAGATCCGTAATCTGCAGACACTCAATGATCCCTACCTCCAATTATCTTTATAGTCAGAATTTTCACATGTGCACACAGATTTTAGGAATGATTTTGTAAGATTTGCAGCCAGATATGATAGTCTTGTCTTTTAAAGGAACGCTTTATGGAGCAAGGACAGCAATATGTGCCTGTCAATAATTAGCTTCTGTTTTTAGTGTCTATTTTTAATCAGCTGGCAAATCTAGGACATCTGCAAGATCTAGAAGTCCAAGATGATTCTTAGTCTGTATTGGTGCTGTCACTTGCAATTTGCACATTCATAGCAAAGTAGCATTTACTGCTTTGTGCAAGCTAGTCATTATGAGCAAAAGGCTTCTAGAGAGCTGTGTTTGGAAAAGCAGCCAGATTGGAGATTGGAGGGCAGGGCATGTGAAGTCTTTACCCAAGCTGTTTCAACATGACAAGAAGTTACACACCTGGAAGTGGATTGTGTCTTTCAGCATCTCAGAATATAGACATTGACTTTTACCTTTATATTATGCTTATTGAAAGGATAATGAGTTATATAGACTTAGAACTGGAATTCACTTAATACTGCTTGTTCCTGCATTCTTCATTCTTTGTTTTCTGTATTTTACTTCATTCCTTACAATACAGAGAAGTGGACAGATGTAAAACTTTCATTAATTAAAGTAATAAGTTTTTAGCTTGAAAACAAACATTTTTAGATGATAGAGGAAAGCATGCAACTTGAATGGAGTTTCTGCAGCAGTTTGGTAACCAATTCACCTCAGCAGCTTCACAAGTTTCAGAGTCTGTTTACATCCTTTTACAGAGTTAGAAATAAAAACTAAGCTCACATTTTAAATTAATTTAAGACAATATTCAGCATTTACTTATAAAATCTGGTTTCAACTACTTAACATGCAACTGTCAACCTGTTCACAGACACAGTGAATGGACACTTAGCAATTTGAATTATCAAGATATTGAGGAAACAGGGGAACATGCTAAACATGATCAAGTACAGGACATAAAGACTGCATCTTCTGTGATGTATCAATTTTCACAGGGTGCTGTGAGATAATATTGTAGGATGGAGCAGGATATACAGGGCAAGAATTAATCATTAGGAGGTGGGAACAAAAGACAAGAAGAGGGAAAAAAAAAGAAGATTCCAAATGCATATCTCTTAATGAACACAGGAATTCAAGACTGCCCATCTCTTGAGGAAACAAGAGACCAGTTCCAGAGAATTCTTTTATTTCAAATTGATAATTGGCAACAATAGCAAAATTTTTTCAGGTGCACAGGGATTTCTTCTGTACGTAATTAAAAACATTACAGTTTTATCATGATTCAATTACTTCCATTCTGAGTTTTTGGGATGAAGCATCAGAGGCAGGACACACAAACAGTTAAGGCCAGTAGTCATCCCAGTAAAATATTGCCACTTAAAGTAATTACCTAGCAACTTTTCAAAGTTGTTCCAAACAGCACGAAGCCAAGATGAACAGAGTAACTTGAAAACCAGCTGAACTTTGCCTGAATCTAAAAACTGCTCAACTCCTATCTAATATGTCTTGACCTGAGGAAAAGTCACTGCAAAAAAAATTCTCATATTCCTTTTGTTTGAAAACACCACTTTCTAAGAATAGACATTACATTTTCAAAAAAATGTACCCAGAAACATCAGCCACAGCTATTAGGTTCATAGTGTTATTCTAATGTGTTTAATTTTCAGGCTGTTTAAGACTATACATCATCTCCAGGCCTTAGAGGTATCACAGTTGGGTCCATTTTCGACATGAAAGATTACCAATGCCAAGACTTTTACTAGATCTCAGAAATACGCATATGCAAGCACTATTCTAGCCAAAGGGATAAAAATATCTATGTATTGTAGTACATTAAATTAAAATACCTCATTTTGACTAGAAATAAGGCTTGAAATCATATGTAGGACAGAGGAGCAAAAATCTCTGTAGCTTTAAAAAAGTGAATACCAAAGTGTTAGAACTAAGGTATTAAAGCCAAATCAAGTCATATGTGGCATTTGAAACAAGAATAACCAAAAGTAAGTTAAAAGTGACTTAATAAATTACAACAGCAGTTAACCCATGAGGTCAGGGGATGAAAAAGAGGAAAAGCAACAGAGTTATTGTAACTTAATTTTTTAAAAGGTATTTCATTTAAATCTAATTATCCATAGTTCATTCATAGAATAAAATGCTTTTTTTCTTCTATAAATAAGAGCAACAACACTGTCTTTGTTCCCTGAATACAGTAATTGCTGATTATACTAAAGGAAGCTTTATAAAGTATTGTAAAGAATGTTGTATGAGATGTGTTTAGGCATATAGTTTTTCACAGTGAACAGTTTTCGAAGTGCAGTCTTTCTGCCCATGTTTGTTTTGGTTTCTGTTGTTTTAGAGTAATTTGGTTTTGGTTTGGTTGGTTGTTTTTTCTGCTTGTGACTTCCAAGTTGGTACAATGACAGTAAGGTTTTAGGTGACAGATCTGTGCTTTACAAATCCTACATGATGAGCTAATTTTTGGTTTATCTCCTTGAAATATTACAGAACAGAATTATTTAGTTACTAGGTAGAATCAGCTCTATGTTAGTAAGATCATTAGCCTTTGCAGTCATATCCTATTCTGAATCGCCTCTGAGCCATTATCTGACTGCTTTGTAGGGAACTTCTCTGTTAGAGAAATAATAAAATTTACCAGTGGAAATTAAAATATTGTGAAAATGTATGCGGAAGCAGTGAGAAGGTAGGATACCATGATGTTGCTTAAAGGACTATTTTCAAGAAGTGTGTGGATTGATTCAACAAAAAAATTGTCTAGGCCTTTTCAATGTAAACAGTAAGAGAGTCGTTACCTCTGCCCAGTTTCTTTATGAGTTTAATTTCATTAAGAAGAAGTGAATAAATGTTTTATGAAATTATATGTCATTGCTGGTTTCCAAAAAGATACATGACCCTTTGTAGTGGTTTGATTCGCATTTTCCCCTTTCTGTGAGATAAGAACAAGGAGGAATACAAAGCAGGAACCAAACTTTAAAGTATAAATAAAATGAAGTTTATTACTACAACTAAAAGTAAAATGGAATAAAAAGGAATTAAAGCAAATTAATCCCCTTTTTCTCCAGCACCTCCTCCATCCACCTGTAATATAAAGACACAAACTTAAAATCAATTCAACCAGTTTGCCCCTCTATAACAATCTTATGTCAGTCCACTGAGTGAGAGAAGTCTCTTTTGCTCAGCTATGGAACTTTTCCACAAGAACAATCTTCTCATGGCATCCACGTCACAGCACAACCGCCGTCTGGGATGGTTTTCTGTTGACATGTGAGGGTCTCTTTTTCCTTGATCCACAGCTTTCGCCACAACCGTGTTCAAGGATTCACCTTTAGCTGCAGGGCGTATAATTTTAAGGGCAAGCACTTCCAGAAAAACAAAAGTTCTCTTCATCTATCTCCAGGATAAATCCCCCTCGCTATAGAGAGAAAATCTGTGGAAAAAAAAAAAAAAATTAAAGTACTTCTGTAGGTAGCTCCTCTCATCTGAGTGGGGCCAAGGTGAGCGCTCGCTCTAGGCCTGCACCTTGGTTTGAAACAGTCCAGGAAAAAAGAAGAAGAGAAAAAAACAAATCCAAAATCATTCTCATCTCAGCTGGAAAGCTCTTTCCCCCCGCAAAAGCTTATAATGAAATTAAAAGGGAGTTTTAATATCTGAGTCCATCACCATAGGTTTACAAAAGAGTTTTCAGCTTCTAGCATCTCCTCTCTCTCTTCTCTCTAGGCTTCAGCCCTTTCTTCTGTGTCTTTGCTTTTCCTGGGAAAGGACTGAAGGTTTCATATCTTGGAAGAAAAAACTTACAGCACTGAAGGGGTTAGTCTTCCTATGCCAGACCTTGAAACTGGATGTTATCTCTGGTGAAGCGGCAGCTTTGGCTGTTGCAGCTGTTTGCAGCCGGAGCTGGGTTTGAAGTGGAGGGGGGCATCTCAGGACAGCCTACCAAGTGGTAGCTTGGGGCTGTGGCCCCCCACCTCTGGGCCTGGGGCTGTGGCCCCCCCACCCCTGGGCCTAGCAGCCAGAGCCTAGCCTGGCTCGTCAGGAGAGGCCCAGGCCCGCACGGGGTTGGAGGCTGTAGGTCCGACCCCCACCCCTGGGGCCGAGGGGAGGAAGGTGAAGGCCATGGCCCTGTGGCAGAGCTGGACCATGGCCTGGCCTGGCCTCCCGCCAGGCCGCACAGGTTCGTGCAGGCAGGGCCCAGCTTGGCCCCGCCAGGCCAGCCCAGGCCCACCCAAGGCGGCTGAGCAGGCCCTGTTACCTCTGTCTTCACTGGAAGAGCAAGAGAGAGATTCCCTCCTACTCCCCTTTTACATCTGAATTCACGGAGGCATCTCCCTTCTCTAAGTGGCTCAATAGAGCTATCGATATTCAAATTAGTTAATTGATTGGTTCTGTCCAGTTCTGGAGGAAATTACAGCACCTGTGCTGCAAACCACTTCCTCCAGGAAACAGAGCCAAAAGGAAGAAAAACCTGAAGAGCAGAAAGGGATGTCAACACATGACACCCTTTCTTTTTGGTCATCAAGTAATTTAGAGACAAATGCTCCATATTTTTCAAGTAATGGAGACACAACCAAGATACATCATCATTCTTGCACATATAAAAAGGAGAATGATTGGTGATGTGCAGCAAAGGATTTCGTAAAAGTTAAGAGTTCAAGAGGAAGTGGTCATGTCTTGCAAAACTGTTCTATTTCAAAGTAGATTAGTAGAACAGAAGATGAATATAAGTTCAAAAACATGTTTTTAACAAAAACTTTTAAGCATGATTACTGGTTAAGTTTGGCCAGCTCAAAGTATTGTGACTTAATTCTTTTTATGGTTAATCTTATATATTAGCCCAGCTAAATCCTTCACTTAAATCTGTACGAGGTATTAGTATCAGATGATTTGCTTTTAACTTCCTAGGAATCTACCCTGTCACTTTAATGTCAAGATCCCTGTTTATAACTCCTACTAGAACAGACTCCTTATAAACAAGGATAATACTTTATTTGATGTTTACTTACTTAGTTCCTCTTTTATCTGGAGCTTCTACACAGAATTTTACAGTAAATAATTTTTTTTTCTTTTTGGCAAGATAGACATATGTAATAACTGGGTTTCTTAATGTATCTTACTTTACAATAAAATAAAATACAAAACCAGATATTATTATTTTGCAATCATAATTAAGCATAAGACATTGAAATCACCTGCGTTGACTGATTATATTTTTTAAATTTTTCATATATTTTCCCACAGCTTCCTTTCACTTTAAAATGCCTATACCTTGTAATGTTACTGCAAGTCTATGAAATTATATAGTCCAACTTGCAGATTAGAGCAAGAAAAGAACAGGAAATATTATATATTTAAATCATTTTTCCCATAGTTCTTCATAAAACAATTCTCTTTGTGTATCATCTCTTAATTTGGATTACATATCTAGTAACAACCTGCCAACGTGGATATGTCTAACATTTCTGCAAGAGACTTGATTCTCTCAGACTACTCACTTTTCACGCAAAGTCAGTGAAAAGAAGAGTCTTTGGAAGCTTCTCTAGGAACATGTTCTGCACTAAGCTAAAGTATTTGTGTAGACTCCAGAGGAAGATTTTCGGAGATCTGTCTCTCTCTGTCTATGGAAAGGGCAGGATGATGAAGGGGCACAGGTTTATGAGGTAACCTAAAAGGTATATACAACCTGAGACACAAAGCCAGATGAGTCAGATTCCTGTCAGTCTCCATAATGTTTCTCACTACGGTACTTGCAATCTATTTACATGTCAGAAGATATAAAAACAAGGCCAGCATTTATCCCAGTAAGACCAAGTTTTTCCATTAAAAATTTGCACAGAGATTTTTATTTAAACCAAAACAAATTCAGAAACTGAATATTATTAAATATTATTTTCATTATTATCACTATGATATGAAATTCAAGAGTGCAAAATGTTGGGTCCCACACTTGGTTCCCAAAAACCCATGCAATGCTACAGACTTGGGAAGAGTGGTTGGAAAGCTCCCCAGCAGGAAAGGATCTAGCAGGTGCCAGTTGACAGCAGCTGAACATGATCCAGCATGTGCCCAGGTAGCTAGAGGCCAATCGCATCCTGGTCTGTATCAGCCAGTAGTGTGGCCAGCAGGACCAGTGATTTCCCTCCTGTACTTGGCACTGGTGAGGCCACAGCTAGAGTTCTGTGTCCTGTTTTGGCCCCTCACTGAAAGAAGGACACTGAGGTGCTGGAGCAAGTCCAGAGAAGAACAGTGAAGCTGGGGAAGGGTCTGGAGCGCCAGTGTTATGAGGTGCAGCTGAAGGAACTCAGGCTGTTTAACCTGAACAAAAGGAGGGTCAGGGGGAACTTTATCACTCGCTACAACTACCGATAGGAGGTTGTGGCACAACAATGTCTTCTGCCAGGTAACAAGAAACAGGATGAGAACAAATGGTCTAAATTGTTCCCGCCCCAGGGAAGGTTTAGATTGGATATTGGTAAAATTTCTTTCCGGAAAGGGTTGTCAAACACTGGAACAGGCTACCCAGGGAAGTGGTGGAGTCACTATCCCTGGAGGTATTTAGAAGACACTAAAGAAGCTATGACACTTGGGAACACAGTTTACTGGTGGATTTAGCAGTGCTGGGTTATTAGTTGGACTTGATGAATTTATGTGTCTTTTCTTACCTAAATGTCTCTATGTTTCTATGATTCTATTAAATCTCTTTCACAACCAAAATGTTCTCTTCTTCATCATTTTGAGTGTTTCTGTTGTAGTTATACTTTTGGCTTTATGCTACAGCTATCACTGTTACCTGCCTACTTTGAAATAAAAATATTTAAAAGTTCAGTCATGTAGGACATCATGTTTTCCTGTATCAACTGAAGGGCCAGGTCTCTAATGACTTCATAATTGCAAATAAAACCTCAGGGAGATTGTATAGTAGAATGCGATGATGTCTACACCGTAAACCCTCACAGGTTACTTCTAATCCTGCCAAGAGACGCCTGACACAGTTTCGGTTACTGACCCAACCAAAACTATATCGCAGTTTCCTTGACAGTTTTATTCCCAATTTTCTTCTTTATGACATTGTGGGCTGGTTTCTATTTTCCCCTCACTTTCATTACTGAATTGACTTAAAAATGTTTAGGTTCTTCAACTTTAAACCCCTCCAGTGAAGTCTCCAAGTTACAATTGTAGGTATCCATTGTATATTTGCTGTGTATATCTTAAACTCAAAAAATTCCTTTCTAACTTCAGCTTTCTATTTCAACATAAATTGCAGTGAAAAACAATGGGTAGGAATGTTTTTCCCCAACTTAATCAAATTACCAATGAATTTAATGAACCACAAATTCTTCACTATTTTTATTAGATGAGGCTGCTTTATTTTTGGGTTTGATTTTTTTACCTTAAAAAAGAAGCTTCCTGTTAAATTTTTAACTTATTTGATTTAAATTTGTTTTTCTCCCTTTTAAATAAAAAAAATAATAAAGGGTTGTGAAAAAATCTAGCACAACAACAACATTGCTTAGTTCAGTATTTACAGTAGAAAGATATCAAAACAAATACAAGAAAACAGAATTTGTTATTTGAAACAAAACTATTGAAATGGTAAGTAGTAACCAGTGTAAAGCACTCTTGTAAACTCTATAAATCTTTCTTTTGTCTTATTTGCTCTTTAAAAAGGATAATATCACTGGGGTTCATCTTGTACTTTAAATGATATTAGAAGATCTGTAGAACAAAAACTCATTTGCTTTTACCAAAACATGGAGACTTCAGGGGAAAACTCCACGTCGGTGAATTCATTGACTTTACTGAACACCAGTTGTTAGAAAATGTACTTTAGGATTTAAACATAGGACTTTCTTCTGTCTACTGACTTCCCTCATAACTTTTCAAAGAAAGAGAGATTTGTGGGACATAGAGTATAGGAATGAGTTTTGAAAACAAGGACAGATTGTCAGTGACTTATGTTTTGCTGTTTTAAGCGGCCTTTTCACTATTTCATAAAATCCACATAAATCAAAGGACTTTAAATCTCTTATAATCCTTCACTGGGTAATCATTGTATAAAATGACCTGAGGTGTCTCTTATTTACATTTTTCTTGTCTTTTCTACATTACAGTAGACTCAGATGTGGAAGATTTTTTTTTCCCCACACTCCTGTATGCATTTGTAGTTGATATTCTAATGCAAAAAAGTAAGTAGCTGAGCCTAAAGAAAGACATTTATAGGATGTATACCAAACTAAAAATAATAGTGTTTGAAGAGATGGAAGAATAGTCATTAATTTTTTATTTGTTTCCAGGAGTGATCTACATTTGTTTTACATGAGTGTATAGCAAAATATAGTGTCCAGGTTGGCTTCCCTGACACTGAAGGTCTCAGGTGGCTAACATGCACAAGAGAAACTGAACCACTCTCTCCTGCAGTGTCTGAACAGCCTTTTTCAGCAAAGAAGTCAAAGCTAACTATTTGATAAGAAAGTTGATGGTGGACAAAAGCCTGATGCTAAAGATGGTGGCAAGCATCAGAACTTTATTGCAAAAACCTGGCCTTTTTAAGCACTTCCCCGGTTATCTGTTTACATGGTTTTAAAGCATAACAAGCATAATTCAACCAACCACCACACACCACGATGTGAGCACGTGATGGTCACGCAGCATGTTTTTCTATCCGTAATTCAGCTATGTCTCTTTCCCACATCTCTTCTCTACTTAGCTGAAGTAGCAGGCCTGAGCCATGATTTTACAAAGGTAACAAGGCCTTCATTTTATAAGGTTTTACCTACGTGCAACAGAAGGTGAGATTTTTACAGTAGCCTGGATGGTGTTGAAATATGGGAGTATAACATAACTAATACACAGAAATTTTCTCCCATCTCCATCTCTAGGGATGCAGATAGAATTACATCACACACGAATTCGGAAAAGTCCTGTTCAAGGACAAATCCAGTGTATTCAATTAAGTTTTATGTTTTTGGAAGGAATCATGGCAGTCATTGGACCAAAAAAAACCCCTTTCTATAAATGAAAACCACAGCTGAGGGTTTTGTAAAGTCAAAAAAATGAATCATCTTTTGACTTCTATGGAAGTGCTGAGTCATCATAAAACCAATTTCTGCTTTCTTTCAAATGAATGTCTCATATCACTACATGTAAGAATCAGGACCAATGAGGCCTTATATGAGCCAATTCAGAATAGTCAGGACTTGAGACAGTATTGAACAATTTTCTGTCAAGGCTGAGACATGCATTATGGGCTGAGACTAAAATTCATAATATAACAAAGTAAATTAGAAGGATGAATGTAATTTTCAAATAATTGTTTTCAAATGAGACATTGATAGAAAAAGTCCTATATATTAGTACTATATCTGAGAATAATTCAATCAGCTTTCACAATAATGTCAGTGCCCTGATTCTGCAGTTTTAGAAAAAGAACCATTCCTCTTAAATCCTCTATCAATACACACTCATGCAAAATATCGATCTCTCTATCTGGACAGCACCCCACAGGCTAAAAGCAATTTCACTTGAGTGCATGGGTAAGGAAAGAGAGAGCTGTTGAAAAGTATTTTCAACTTACACAACAGAGCAGAAATTTAAAGTAGCTGCAGTTCTAAACACACATGGTAGGATTAGAAAAAGTGGGACAAAGCCAGTCTGGTTAATAAGTGTATCAATCTATACAGTACTGACATCACTGCTGACAGGGAACCGGCTTTGCTCAGCTTTTCATAGTTTTGAGCGTCGACATTTCTTGTAACTTTTGTAGCCAGAGCAGCAGTTGACTAACGAATAGATACCTATGACTGGAAGCTGGAAAATGCCACAATTTTAAAGAAGGGTGGGAAGAAAGTCCGTGGAAATTGCAGGCCTGTTAACCTCATTTCAGTGCCTGGTGAAGTTATGGAGAAGATCGTTCTGGGAGGTATTGAAAAACACCTTAAAGACAAAGGAGTCATCAGTCACAGCCACCACAGCTTCATGTGAGGAAAAGCCTGCTTATCAAATCTGATTTCCCTTTATGACAAGGTAACCCATCTGGCTGACCAAGGGAATCCAGTTGATGTAATCTTTTTGGATTTTGGTAAAGTTTATACGGTCTCTCACAGCGTCCTTCTGGCTAAAATGCCCATCATACNGCCAGTCTGGTTAATAACTGTATCAATCTATACAGTTAATAACTCTATCAATCTATACAATAACATATCAATCTATACAGCAGTACTGACATCACTGCTGACAGGGAACCGGCTTTACTCAGCTTTTCATAGTTTTGAGTGTCGACATTTCTTGTAACTTTTGTAGCCAGAGAAGCAGTTGACTAACGAATAGGTATCTATGACTGGAAGCTGGAAAATGCCACAATTTTAAAGAAGGGTGGGAAGAAAGTCCGTGGAAATTGCAGGCCTGTTAACCTCATTTCAGTGCCTGGTGAAGTTATGGAGAAGATCGTTCTGGGAGGTATTGAAAAACACCTTAAAGACAAAGGAGTCATCAGTCACAGCCACCACAGCTTCATGTGAGGAAAAGCCTGCTTATCAAATCTGATTTCCCTTTATGACAAGGTAACCCATCTGGCTGACCAAGGGAATCCAGTTGATGTAATCTTTTTGGATTTTGGTAAAGTTTATACGGTCTCTCACAGCGTCCTTCTGGCTAAAATGCCCATCATACAGCTGGATAAACACTTCATGTAATGGGTGTGCAGCTGGCTCATGGGTCGAGCACAAAGGGTTATAGGGAATGGGGTGACATCGGACTGGTGACCTGTCACTAGTGGAACTCTGCAGGGCTTCATCCTCAGCCTGTGCTCTTTAACAGCTTCATAAAGGACTTGGATGCAGGACTGTAAGGGATACTGAGCAAGTTTATATATGATACAAAACTGGGAGGAGCTGTTGACTCCCTTGAAGGAAGGGAGCCTTGGAGGGGGACCTCAACATATTAGAGGACTGGGAAATCACGAACCATATGATATACAACAAGGGAAAGTGCTGGATTCTGCACCTGGGACAGGGCAACCTGAGTGCAGGGACAGACTGGGGAACGAGGGGCTGGAAAACAGTGCTGTGGAAAGGGGCCTGGAGGTCCTGGTCAGTGGCAAGCTGAACATGAGTCAGCAGTGCCCTGGCAGCCAGGAGGGCCAACAGTGTCCTGGGTGCATCAGGCACAGCATCGCCAGCCGGGCAAGGGAGGGGATTGTCCCCTCTTCTCTGCACTGGGGCGACCTCACCTTGAATATTGCGGACAGTATTCAGCAAATCCTCTGTTTCTGTGGTTACTGAATTTATTTTAATTTACTCTTGAATGTGGTTTCCTGCACTCTCCTTGTCCAACATACTATAATGCTGTTCCACAAGGGAAGAGAAGGCAGCAGCCAAGGTGATCACAGCACAGCAACTGTGCCAGCCACACAGGGATAGTGAACATAGCAGGTTCTCTCCACCATCTGGTGACAAACTGAACAAAGCAAAGTAACGAGTGAAGTCCAGGATCCTTTCAGGAAGCCCAGTGATGGTGTCCAGATGAGCAGAAAACACACTTACAGCAGAAATTAATTTAAATGGGGTTTGTGGGATGTGGGCATAGGGAGGGAAGGCCGCAGATAAGGCATTTGTAGTCCATGTTTTTAGAATAACAGATATATGAATATACAGGCATATTAATTTTATTATATATTTATACATTGATAAGTTTATGTGCTAAGAGTTGTTATCATTGTAAGTGAAAGGAAAATAGGAACTCATTGTATTTTGATTAAAGTGAAAAGAACTTCAGTGAAAATGACAGCAAATTCCTGGTTTCATATATAAGGTATGTTCCCCCTTTTGCACATAACAAAATTTTGAGTATAATACAAACAAGGCTGTGTTTTAGCAAAAATCTGTTGCTTTTCATCATTCTCCGCCCCTCTTTTTCCATTATTTTGCACAACAGTTTCCAGAATTTCAGGCACATTCACATACTCTCAGGCCTAAATATTTTTTCTAGATTTTTAGCATGTCTGCACTGCATGTGTTGAAAGCAAGGCTGGAGTAAGAATTTTCTTCAACACTGAAATGTTGGAACAGAGCTGCAGGAAAGGGGCCAGGGGCTGAGCTCAAAGTGCTAGACCTTGAGCTACAAACAATAGTAGTAGCCTTAGCTGGCTGGGAACATGACATAGGACCTGAAAGAACTGATGTGGAAATGGTTAGAAGAAGTGAAAAAGGAGTTACATGAATTAGAATCCTGGAGAGGAAAAATATATCTGCATGAAATAGGTAGACTGAGACAAGAATTAGAAGCCTGGAGAAAGGAAACTCGCATGGGATAGAAAACAAAAGATTAAAGGAATCTTTGACTTTTAAGATCAATCTGAGACAATTATAGTTCAGAAGAGGGGAAAAACACAAAACGGGAGGTAAGGATAAGAAAGAATGGGAGACAAGCAAATTTGTTATGAGTATTAAAACCTTGCAGTCTGTGGTAAGAAAGGAACTCTGAAATTCACTCTTCTGCTCTCAGGAATAAGTTGTAAAACACTGGCAGGATTTTTACAGTTAGTCTTCCTTCTCCAGCTTATAGCCAGCTGACATCTGTTTCTATTCCTCCGAATTTTATTAGCTCATGTAGTACAGACCTTTGCAATCCATCTGACCATCTTGTTGAATGCAAAGAAGACTGGAAGTACATAGCTTTGTTTCTAGTTTTAAACTTGAAATCTTTGTAAGAAGAGGATTATGAAGGTTTTAAAGTCAAGCACTCAAAGGTTTCTAAGGCATTAATTCAACACTGTTGTATATAAACAATATCAATACATAGTTCAAATATGCAAATATTTTTTGCATTCCAGCATTGCCGAGTCTATGGAATTGAGGTGCACTAGGTATCAGTGGGGGTTGTGTAGGTTCTTCCTCATGCAATTTTGCTTAAAAACTCAGAATGTCTTCATCTTTACAATGCATGTGCATGGATCCTTCAAAACCACTACCATATAATTTGCGTAACTTGTTCTTGTTTACAAACCAGTGTTGAGATTCTCTGATCATTTAATACCACACTGATAGGGGCATTTTTTAACTCTTTAGATAGAGTTTCTCTGCTGCACACTCTGCATATATGTTGAAACACAGAATGTACCATTTCTTTTTCCATTTCTGAAATTGAATGGTACTAATTTTATACAATACATAAAATTTTCTTATAATAAAATTGGTTAGAACTTTTTTGTAACTTCCATTGAACCATTAAATTAAATTCAGATGTTATTTCATTAATTGATTCAGTATTGTTTCTGATGTCTAATTACATTTAGCAGAGGTTTGCTTATACAAATAGTAATTGTCAGTTTATATCAGATCTGATAGAATTAAGTGTGCAAGTACTGTAGACTAAGTGCTTGTATGATCCTGTGATTAAAAGTATGCAGTATCAGGCTCAGCTATGGTGTAAGCAGGCATCAGGCACAGCATCACCATCTGGCTGAGGGAGGGGACTGTCCTGCTCTGCTCTGCTCTAGTGTGGCCTCACCTTGGGTACTGTGTGCAGTTTTGGGGGCCACAATATATGGATACAAAGCTATTAAAGAGTGTCCAAAGGAGGGCTACTGTAGGGGTTCCCCCCACTGTTGGGCCGCCCCCTCCCCCTGGGAGGATGGGACCCTGGAGGGGGGCATGTTCCAGGGCCGCTAGGATTCTGCCGCGGGAATCT